>JANAVB010008998.1:2848947-2983780 GCA_029216955.1 Iris pallida
CGGATTTACCCCCTAGCCGTTCACATGTCGAAACTGATATTTCACACCATGTAGATAGTTGTCTTTTATTTGTTTTCCTTTTCTTTCTCATAACTTGTCATGTCATCAGTACTTTCTAGTTTTCATCTCTTATATGTTATTTTTATTTCTTGTTAATTCTATTATGATTTCGTATTGCCGTCGGTTTGTGTACTTGTTCCATTCCTGACTGGAAACCAACATTTTTCAGGTTAACTGTGGCTTCACTTTGCTTAGGAGATACGGATGTACTCGCAGACGGAAACCTAGAAATAGATAGCAGTTGTATCATTTTCATTAATCGTGAGAACTTTGTATTTTCTTTAAATATAAATGCTATAAATGTTGTATTAAATTTAAAAATGTGAATGAGCAACAAATGTTATATTTTGTGTTTTTGAGCATCTTGGCCGTGACAGCGTTCTACCGTCGACTCTGCGGCGTAGGCTGGCTTGGACACGTCTCGTATCCGAAAAGCGGGTGCCGGTCGTGACACACATTCTTCGTACCAAGAAGTAGACCAAGAATATGGTGCCGCCACTTCTGAAAATCATCCAAGTTTCCGAGGATTCGACTCCTCTAATTGAAGTCACCAACCAGGAGATCCAACACGTAGCACGGACAATAGAACAAGATGAAAAGTTGAAAGCCAAGAGAGACATGAAGACTTATGACGAAGATAGCAACTACTATGGATCCACAAAGCATCGCCACACTCAGATAACGCCCTTTCAGCTACGACATCAGATTCAAATCCAGATGATGATCATTTGTGCTTACTACCGCCATCCAGGACATCGCTTCGAGGAGTGTCACAAGAGGCTCGGACTCTGCCTGTACTGCGAATCTTCTGTCCACCGAATGAAGGATTGCTAGCAGGTCGCAGATCACAATAATCGAGGAGCATCAGGATCTTAGTAGCCAGCACGCCAGCGGCCGTATATTCCTGTCAGAGGACTTGCGCTTCAACCCCAGCGGAAGACTCAGACTCAGATCCAGCCGACGATCATTTACAATTTCTGTCGTTGCTCAGGACATCACTACAAAGATTGCCGCAAGAGACTGAGCCTATGCTTGTACTGCGGATCGCCTGCCCACCGAGTCAAGGATTGCCCGGAGATCGCTGATCGCACTGTCCAAGGATGAGCACGAGGAGCACCAGGACTACAGCAAGGGGACTCGCCTATTCAGATTCAGCAATCACATGGAGCACTACCGCAAGGACTAGTCTACGTCAAGACAGTTGAAGAAGTTGAAGTAATTCCAGTCCCGGAGGAATACTGAAGACATATGGCTTCTCTTGCATGGTCGGAGAAAACCATGTATCATGATTCGTAATCTAGTATTTTCTTAAATTCCTCTTAGCACCTAGATCATTTCTTGAAACTTCTTTTTTCTATTTTGAAACCTTGGTTGATGTTCAAAATTTATTTCGAGATATTATTTCCTATTCAGTAAACTTGTTTCAAGATCCACAATTCGATAATTATTTAAAATCTATTATTCGATACTGTTTGCATATTCATCATTCATGACTTTCTTTCCTAGTGTTGGCTCCTATTTGGAAATTTTGTTCCCTCATCAAACTTCGTATTAATTAGGATTTAATTTCTACTCGAAATTTTATTTTGAATCCCTGTTCCTCATTTGAAACCTTGTTAAGATTCGTCCTATTCTAGAAATTGTTGAAGATTCCTTTGAGGGTTTTGAAGATTTCGTTTCCTATTTGAGATTGTGACTCATTCTTTATATGAGACTTGTTTTTCCATTCATGACTTTGATTTTCTATTCGGGAGTTGTTTGTCCACTATTTTGTTCCGACCTTGTCTCCTATCCAAGATTTTGCTTGTTTCATGGATACTTGTTTCCTATTCGCTGATTGATATTCTGTTCGCTAATCGAACTTATACTACTCGAGATTTTATTCCTACTTGAAAATTCATTTTGAAACTTTGTTCCCAATCGAAACATTGTTTGAACCTTCATTTCTGTTTGACATTGTTTGAGATGTTGTCCTTATTCGAAACATTGTTTGAAGGTTTCATTGTAGAGTCTAAAAAATAAGATGCGCCATCCATTAAAATATTCGATCATCATATGGCGCCAAAATATTATATTGTGCCGAACAATCAAGTTGCACAGCTTCAGGTTGCGCCAACGCCAGGTTTTGCTGGAGTCAGGTTGCGAGAGCCACGTGGTGCACTTTCTCGAGAAGCTGTAACAGCATCATCATTATCTGACAACTGACAGCACGGAGATTAAGGAAAATCCCTTCGAATCCCGCGCAACACGGCGCTCGAAAAGATTTTGTCAGCATGTAATTAATGCTGACAGCTGGTTCGCGCAAGTCACTGAATGGCGTAAGGATTAATCAGTACAACACAGAAGACCTAGTCAAAGGCGTTAGTTGTTAAGTTGCGCCTATGCGCAGCCTGACAAATTGGTGCCACTTGATCAACTCTTATTTTAAAACAGGATGACGTGGCGCACAAGACATCAACTTCGTAGAGCGTGCCCACTATACTGCCTACGACCATGCGCTGTAGAAGCATGAAAAAGAGAAGAAAAATAATCCATGCGGCCAAGGAGCCATATGCGGCTCAAAGAGTCCCATGCTGTTCAATCACAGAGTGGACTCCATGCGGCCAGCAGAGGGAAGCCACGTGCCTTTTTAGAACGGCTGTACCCAGCGTCATTCAAACGCAATTAATGCTCTGACGACTGACAATTAATGCTCTGACGGCTGACAGCTGACAGCTGACAGCCCTGACGAAAAGTAGTCATGATGTCTGACACAAGAGCAACATCTTCCTAGGGAACTGAAGAAAATCTTCACAACTTAGAGGCTAGTTTATGCGGCCAGTCTAGACGAGTTCATGCGGCCTGTGCAGAGAAACCTATGCGGTTCGATCATGAAGGTCCCCATGCGGCTCGGTCATGAAAGAAACCCATGCGGCTCGGCCATGAAGACTCTCATATAGCTCGGCCATGAAGACCCCCATGCGGTTCGGTCATGAACATATTCATGCGGCTCGGTCATGATGACCTTCATGCGGTTCAAGTATAGAGACTATTCATGCGGCTCGGTCTTGAAACCTTTCATGCGGCTCGGTCATGACGACCTTCATGCGGCCCAAATATGAATGCTCCTCATACGGTTCAACCGTGATGACAGAACACGTGTCCTAAAGATAATCAAATTTTGGGTCAGATCCCAATGATTTGGGACACGTGGCAAGAGAATGAATTAAATTGATTCATTCAGATTTACGGATATCAGCAAATCATCATGATGGGGATTTATTACAATCAACATTAATGACTGACATGATTTGGCATAATCCTCATTAATGGCCCAGATCCTTCACGCTCAAGATTAATGGCCCAGGTTAATCACTTATCAGGCCGCCGCCACTTTGAGAATGGGCAATCATTGCAAACCCTAATGATGCTCCCCACTATTATAAATAGCAGGGTACCATTCTCTTACAAAAAGAGACTGACACGGAGAGAGATACGCACATACAGAGAGATACTCCCCCAATAATCAGAGAGAAAAATCCACAGAGATCAATCCAGAGAGAGAGAAGCCAGAAGAGCAATACGAGGAGAGCAAGAGGAGCATTTCTTCATCAACGCCAACCATCTCGTCGCAGGAGCCAAAGCTGCATACCGATCGTCCAAGGAGTAAGGCAGGGCTGCCGTCGCCTTCCCGAGCCTCTATAGTCACCCCTAGAATCAAAAATAAACAATTGTACTTAGATTGCTGCACCTAGGTTTTCGTCCCTAGGCTTTCTTTGTACAAGCGAGTTTGTAACGTGAAGTAAAAGTCCAGTCCTCCCATAAAACTGTTCTGCTCTTTTATATTTCATGGCAAACACGATGGCGACTCTGCTGGGGACAAACCTCTCCAAGGCTGAGGAGTTGGTGACGTAATCGGATGCATCCAAGCTTGGCTCCACCCAACAGAAGATAGTCGCCCGGTTCGACCAACAGGCGTTCGAAGAAATGCTCTCCGACAAGAGCGCTGGCCCGGTCCAGAAGCAAGCCCGCACAAAGAAGGCCCGCAAGGAGTGGAGACCCCGATCCTTCGTTCCTACTGAAGCTCTTGCAGAGATACCCTCTGTTGCTCAAGACGGCGGAGAAGACACTCCCGCGGCCCCACTTCAGATCATAGACGACTCTGCTGTCCCCAAGTCCGGCAGAAGAAAACATTATGATGTTGGACTTGCATGGGCAAAGAGGAACTCTATGCGATCCGAGCCGCATAAGGGTTCTAGCCGCATGAAGAAAGCCTATGAGGTTACATCCGCCAGCCGTAGGAAAAAATTCACGCGGCCACATCTGTCAGCCGCATAGCTTATGCGGCTACAGTTGCCAACCGTATGGATGAAACTTATGCGGCTACAGAAGTTAATCGCTTGCAGAAAACCCATGCGGCCACAATTGCCAACCATATGCGGCCAGCCTGCACGGTCGTGACTCCTAGTCGCACAAGAACAACTCATCCGTCAACTAAATACAGCCGCATGCAGACAGCCTGCACGGTTTCGAATCCTAGCCGCATAGCGTCTGTTCCATGCTTCTCTCAATCAGTCTTCGACCGTCTCTCATGCGGTCCTGACCCTGATGGTTCTCTGGATGATAAGCCAGACTCTGTGGTATCCAACTTGGACTCTTCCTATTACGCACCCGTAAGTGCTAAAAGGACGAAGTCTAGGGCAGCGCGGGCCCACCAAGCGCAGTCAGCTGCCCCAACCTCTGACTACCGGAGCGTCCCGCTGATTGTCACGCGGGCCTCTAATGGAAAGTTGTATAAGGCTACTCGTACCATGCCCCCTGCGGCCAATGGACGGGATAGTCATCAAGCATCTCCCAGTAACGAGCGAAAGCAAGTATACGAGCTACCTTCGAATCAGGGAGCAGGCGGGAGGCCTACACACTCGCGTGCCCGGAATTCCCAAGCCAGCAAAGAAAGTGACTTGCGTGAGGCCATCCTCCACAAATGCAAGGAAAGAGAAGATGCATCGGGGTGCAAAGAGTCATCTCACGGACGTCATTGCACCCAAGTCATCGTCAACTGCTGCTGCAAAAGCTCGACGATACAAGAAGACCGGCAGTCTGTCTTTCAAAGACTGCAACAGCCATCTTCAGAAGACGAGGCACTACCCGTCGTCTCCTGCAACTATGCTCGGAAAGTCCCCGATGATGGAAGGGGGAAGAAGACGAATGTTCCCAGCCCGAAGATCTCAACCACTGCGACTAAAAGACTGTCATCTAAACGGGTGCCCACCACCAGAGTTTTTTAAGGTACTCGCTCTAAGACGAAATCTGCTACAGTGGGAGATTCGTCGTCCATAACGCAGGGGGTTGCTGGGGCTGGGGGTAGCACCCCTCCGAGCCTCCACAGCAATCCGATGTTCCAAGAAGACGAGCCAGGGGAGACAACTCTCCCATCAGATACAGCAAACCTCGACATCCCCGACGACATCCACAACTCCCAAGACGAGGCGAACTCGGAGGCTGGGGGTACTGTTCCTTCCGAGTCTAAATCAGAAGGGAACATACCCACATACCCCAATGACTTCTCACTACAGGGGTACGATTCGGAGGGCGCTACCTCCACCGCTCCGTCTATCTCTCCTCATGAGAAGACGGTATTCATGACAGACAGCAACCAAGGTGGTTCCAGTGATCGCCAGCGCATCGACAGTCTCGAAGCCATATTACTTGCTTTGGTCAAGTCTGTAGACGAGATTAAAGCGGCCCTTCTAACTCTGCAAGGAGGGACGCCTGGCCAAACAAGCGCGGGTCCCACGGTCAATGCGAACTCGAATTCGGCGGCGCCAAACCCGGCAACAATCCCCCGAAAACAACGGCCCCCACCGCCGTGGACGAAGCACGCGAAGCGAGAAGAGAAGTCCAGGAGCTCCGAGCCATGTTCCACGCTCGAGAAAACTCTCAAGACCTCAGAATACGGCAACCATACCCTGCTGCATAGAGGGATGTTCTATTCCCACCAAGATATAAGCCGTTCAATATCAATCCTTATGATGGCAAGACCTCGACAAGTCGATACATCACTTACTTCGAGGTCACCACCGACCATCTGCCCCATGACGATGCCATTCTCACACGATTATTCATCGGAGCATTGGAAGGAGTCGCCTTCGACTGGTATCGCAACCTGCCAGACAACTGCATCCACTCCTTCGCTGGCTTCAAGCGCATGTTCTTGGAGAGATTCTACGAAGTAGGGCAGGACATCACCATGTCCACCCTCATGGACGTCGTCCAAGGGAAGAAAGAGCTCACAAGGAACTACATCGAACGGTTTTGCCAAACCGCCATGAAGCTGCCTTCTAGAAATCCAGATTCCTCCTTGATTGAAATTTGCCAAAAGAGACTCCTCCCAACCATCAGTCTCTGGATGGGCGAAAGTTAATTCAAGGACTGGAAGATGTTCATCATCAGCGCCACAAGCGCCGAAGAACGATTGAAGAAGGCTCGCCAGCTGGTATTGTACATCTCGAACGGAGAGAACAAGGGCAAGCGTCCCAATAATGACAATGGGGGTAGCCCCTCCAACAATCGGGACAGCAAGGGAAAGCAGGCTATGGTGGCCGATACAGCACAAAAACCTGAGCCAAAGCCAGCAGACAAACAATGGCCGCAAATCACTTACTCCTTCGAAGATGGTCACGTCAAGCCCATCTTGGACATGCTCATACAAGGGGACAGAATTCAGCTTGCTCCACCAAGGCAGGAACCGCGGCCGACAAAGATGGAGAACCCAAAGTACTGCCATTATCATCGCTACGTCCACCATGCTACACACGACTGCTACCAGCTGAAACGGTACATCCAAAATCTCATCGATTCGAACGCTTTGGCCATCGATTTCGAAGAGGTAACGATGGTAGCCAATATGGTGTCCGTACAATTCGGCAGCTTCCCTCCGACGGAAACTCAAGACGGGGTGGTCCCATCCCTCTGGCGATAATGGAGATTACCAATCTTCCACCTCCCCGAGATCAGGCTGCTGGTCTAGTACCCCTCACCACATCACGAGGGGAGGTCATGTGGATCCATCCAGACTTGGTATCAAAAGTGACCCGGCCCATACCATCTTCCACCTACAAGAAGAAAAGTGGACAAGTCATGACCTGCCACACAATCTCGGCAGACATCGAGGAAGTTACAGCCGTCGTCACACGGTCTGGAGCGCAATCCCAACCCGTGGTTGACAATCTAGCTGAAAATCATCAACCCACTACAACTGATGCTCCGGGACCGGCTCAGCCTTCGACGACCGACAAGCCTAGGCCGAGGGAGACTCGCTTCGACAAATCCCTCCGAAAAGAGGCAGCCCAAGGGCTAGAGAGACCCTACAACTTTGACATCTTAGCGCAATTGGCTAACACACCGGCCAAGTTGTCACTATACGAACTCGTAAGGCTCTCCAAGGACGTTCGTATTGCATTGAGCGAAGCACTTCAAAATGCCGATGCCTATCTGGCTCAATCCAACCTCACCGGGAAGGACTCACCTGTGAATCTCCAGGACAGCGCCTGTACGGGAGCAATGCCCAATATCGTTTTCACTCCGCAGGACATGCTCATCAAAACTAATCTGTACGATCGCCCATTATACTATACTGGATACATCGGCGACGTAAAGCTGGATCGGATGCACATTGATCCTAGCTCTTCCATAAGCATTATCCCGAAGGGTCTGCTACATCATCTTCGTATCCCAGTGCATCTCCTGACGCCTACAAGCACCGCCATCAGCGGGTTCAATTCGGGCAGAAGCTATCCTATTGGGAAGATTCGTCTGAAGTGTCAAATTGGCGACCTCCAATCCGAAGTCACCTGCTACGTCATCGATACAGACACTTCTTACAACATCCTCTTGGGGCGCCCGTGGATACACGATTATATGATCGTGCCTTCCACGCTGCACCAGTGCTTCAAATATGTCGACAAATACGGCTTCGTGAGGATGGAATTTGCTGATATCGATCCCTTCAAAGGGGTCGAATCTTACTACTCAGACTCCTACCTATACGAAAAATCGAAGAAGCAACTTGGTGAAGGAGATGTACAAGCTAGTACCGAGACAGCCACAGGATCAGAAGAGCCTCTGACGATCCACCTCCAAGCTCACAAACCGGGCAGGTCTGCACCCCTTACCGCCACTCTGCGTAAGGACGCAATCAGCCTCTCGGCACAAGAAGAGCAGATGACAATCCGGCTGCCAAGGTCTAGCCAAGTGCCAAGATCCACAACGGGGCCACTAACAATCAGACTGCCGAGAGTCGGTCAGTCCCAAATGGAGAAGCTCAATCCCTCCGACAAGCCACTGACGATACGCCTTCCCAAGAAGGGTCGTCACCCCGATACGAGGTCCGACACTTCTAGCAAACTAGCCACTCCTCGCCCCACATCGAGTACCAAACTGGGGGTTGCTAGTCTGCCGATAACTCTACGCTCAACTCCGTCAACTGAACTGCTGACGATCAAGCTTCCCAAGATGTCCTCTCAGTCTTCATTCACACATGGGGTAGCCGAAGGGGAACCGGAGTTAGCCAAGTATATGGCCGTCCACACTGATGTTCCCTCCGCAGATGATGTAATACCCCTAGAAAAGATACCTTACTTCATCAATAAAGGGCTATCTTTGAACTACCTCGAGCTTAATAAGCTTTGTACAATGTATGCTATGGTACATGGTATAGGCACTCACCTACACACACAGGTGACAAATGTCTACACCACAATCCAGCTTACTCCAGCAGAAGACGCTTACCGAATAATCGAGGGAGGGGACCATCCAATCATCTTCGGCCGAAAGGACGATCCGCATCCCTTCACCATAGAAGAAGTTGACCTTGGATCGGATGCCGGGAGACTACCTCTGTATCTTTATAGCCCCCAATCTAAATATCTCATGCAGAAACAGGGGTATGACCTGGAAACGACACCGGGCTTGAATTACGGTACTGGACGACGATTACCTTTGAAGCCCCCGGTCCCGGCTGGCAAACCACGGGACTACTATAGCAAGACTCGATGTGGCTTAGGGTATGTGACACCCACTACGACCCCTGAAAGTTCAGATGAAGAGTGTGACTAGCATTCACATTCGACCGGGTCACCAACTTCTGACTCGGATACCAGCATCGGAGACGTATTCAGACAAGTCCTGTCAGTCAACATGGCATTCGCCGACGCTTATGAAGAAGATGAAGACATTCCGAAAATCTTCGAGCTAGAGCCGTGGGCCCAACAGCTAGATGAACAATAGAAAAAGCATTTCGAGCAAAGAGAACCTCCTACTGAAGGTGAGGTCATACAAGTTAATCTTGGTGATGAAGCCTCCCCGAAACCAATCTTCATCAGCCAGAGTCTGACAGATGAAGAGCGAGAGTCGCTGCTCCAACTCGTCAAAGTGTATATCGATGTGTTTGCCTGGAGCTATGAAGATATGCCAGGATTGGACCCCGAGATCGCACTCCACAAACTCAATATTCGTCCGGATGCAAAACCTGTCAAGCAGCAGCAACGATAGTTTTGCCCCGATGTCATGAATGCTATTGAAGCCGAAGTCAACAAACTGATAGCCAGCGGCTTCATTCGCGAAGAGCAGCATCCAGACTGGGTAGCCAACATCGCACCAGTTCTCAAAAAGAACGGAAAGATCCGAATATGTATTGACTTTCGGAATCTGAATGAGGCATGCCCTAAAGATGAATTCCCTCTCCCTATCACAGATATTATGATCGACAACACCTGCGGCTTCGAACGTATATCCTTCATGGATGGCTTCTCAGGATACAACCAGATCAAGATGTTCCCTGACGACGAGAAGCACACATCATTTCGAACACCGATTGGTACAAATTGCTACACCATTTTGCCTTTCGGTTTAAGGAATGCTGGCACCACTTACCAGAGAGCTATGAGCGTCATTTTTAGAGACCATTTGCGCAAGACAGTGGAGTGCTACGTCGACGACATCGCCGTCAAAAGCCATTCGAAGGAAGATCATCTGCAAGATCTCAGGACAGTGTTCGACCTAATGCGAGCACACAACTTAAAGATGAACCCTACGAAATCATTCTTGGGTGTCTCCAACGGGAAATTACTGGGTTTCGTCATCACTTCTTAGGGCATTCACATCGACCCCGAGAAAACAAAGGCAATCATGGAGATGGGTCCCCCGAGAAATCTCTGCGAACTCCGAGGCCTCCAAGGCAGGCTAGCTTACATCAGGAGATTCATCTCTAATCTTTCTGGACGATGTCAACCATTCACCCATCTCATGAAGAAGGGAGTCTCTTTTGTATGGGATGAGGAATGCCAGCGCGCTTTCGACAGCATCAGACAATATTTGTCGAATCCCCCGGTCCTGGTAGCTCCTGTTGCCGGAAAGCCATTCCTACTCTATGTGCGAGCGATGGAACATTCTTTTGGTGCTCTGTTGGCACAAAACAATGATGCGGGCCACGAACAAGCTATATACTACCTTAGTCGAAAGATGATTGGGCCAAAATACCGGTACACGGCCGTAGAGAAGGAATGCCTTGCTCTCGTGTTCGCCATCCAGAAGATACGACACTACGTCCCGGGACAAACCATCCACGTAATATCGCGGATCAACCCCCTCAGGGTCCTCATGACCAAACCTGGGGCACTCAGCTCTCGCCTTGCTACCTGGGCGATATTACTATCACCATACCATATGATCTTCGTCCCGCAAAAGGCCGTTAAAGGCCAGGCTCTGGCAGACTTTCTAGCAGCCCATCCAGGTTCGGAGACGACTAGGGTATATGAAGAGATACCGAACGAGGTCACCAGTTCAAACGCAGTTTCCCATGATGCCATCTGGCGAATGTTCTTCGACGGCGCTTCGAGAACTGGACCCAAAGGCAACATCATCTCTGGAGTTGGAGTGGTGCTGATTTCTCCCTCCGGCTTAGTGATCAATCGGGCCTACTCACTCACAGAGCCCTGTTCAAATAATGTGGCCGAGTACAATGCCTTGGTCATTGGCCTCCGACTTACAAAAGAGCTGGGGGTAGAGTATCTTGAAGCATACGGTGACTCGCAGTTAATCGTCAATCAGATTCGGGGGTCATACGAGGTCCGCCACGAAGACATGATCCCGTATCATCGAATAGCAATCGACATCATCTCGTCTTTGGAAGGATTCTTCATAGAACATGTTCCCAGACTCCAGAACATTGAGGCTGATGCCCTAGCTGGTTTGGCTGCTTCCCTAGCTGTGCCAAATTACGCTCGTCATCAGGTCGACATAATAGGCCGTGAACTGGTTTGTCCTAAGGATAACGTTCAATGCATGGAAAGCTACTCCGCTCTTTCAGTCGACGAAGCACCAGACTAGAGACGGCCGTTCATTGACTTCGTAGTATACGACATCCTGCCAGAGAATCCGAAGGAAGCTACTTCTATCAGAAGACGTTCTCTCAGATTTTTCTATGATACGGAGACGAAAATGCTGTATCGCCGATCCTATGATGGTTTACTGCTTCGGTGTCTATCAAATACAGAAGCCAAGGAAGCCGTACGCGAGGCCCATAATGGTGTTTACGGAGCCCATCAGCTTGGCCCAAAACTACAAGACCGCCTTCGTCGAATGGGCTATTACTGGCCCACGATGGTGGCAGACACAATAGATTATGCACGAAAGTGCAAAGCCTGCCAAATCTACGCCGACTTCATCCACCAGCCATCTAAATTCCTGCATCCGACTGTGGCCTTCTGGCCATTTGAAGCATGGGGTATGGACATCATTAGCCCAATTACCCCGCCTTCGTCCAAAGGACACCGATTCATACTCGCGATCACCGATTACTTCTCCAAATGGGCGGAAGCCATCCCATTGGCAGAGGTGAAAACTTTAAACGTGATCAGCTTCCTTAAGCATCATGTCATCTACCGCTTTGGACTGTCCCGAAGGATCATTCACGACAATGGGCCACAGTTCGCAAGCCACGCATTTTATCGGTTCTGCGACAAGCACCGAATTCAGAATATTACTTCGACACCCTACAACCTAGCAACCAATGGATTGGCCGAAGCATTCAACAAAACCATAATCAAGCTACTCAAGAAATTCGTGTCATCCAACAAGCGCGATTGGAACGAGAAGCTCGGCGAATGCTTATGGGCGTATCGCACCACAGTTCGAACAGCCACCGGGAATACACCATTTTCCCTGGTGTACGGCAGTGAGGCAGTCCTCCCATTGGAGACTCAGATCCCCTCACTCCGCATAGCCCTCACACATCAGTTGACGATAGACGAAAACCACCATCGCCGACTACAGGAATTGGAGGCCCTAGACGAGAAATGCCTGTTAGCTCAACAGCGAATCGAACTATATCAGGCCAAAATCTCCGAAGCTTTCAACAAGAAGGTCAAGGTCAGAACATTCCAAGTAGGCAATCTCGTTCTGGCGGTTCGGAGGCCGATGGTTATGACGCATAAAACCGTCGGTAAATTCCAACCAAAATGGGAAGGCCCATTCATCATTGAAGCCGTATTCTCCAACGGCGCCTACCGCCTCGCAAAGCAAAATGGAGACTTGCTCATGTTGCCCATCAACGCCAAGTTCCTAAAGAAGTATTATGTCTGAAACAAAAATCCTCGAGACATCTCAGAGTGTCGAGTTATATACCTCCCCGTACCTCTGAACTTATATTCTGGTTCTATACATCAAGTCATGTACCCGCTGGCACCTCTGAACTCATTCCCATATTTTCTATACATCGAGTCACGTACCCGCTGGTACCACTGAACTCACCCTCATAATTTTCCAGATTATTGAGTCACGTATCCGCTGGTACCGCTGAACTCACACTCGCCGTTCTCCAGATTCTCGAGTCATGCACTCTCTCGTGCCACTGAACTCACATTCACATCATTCCAAATTATCGAGTCATGTACCCGCTGGTGCCTCTGAACTCACATTCCGGTCACTCTTTCAGATAGTAAGTCATGTATGAGCATACCTCTGAACTTTCTTCCTGGAAGAGATCCCTCCTCATGATCCACTACCCGCACTTCCAGTGCACAAAAAGGGTAAGCGATCCACAAATTTCCAAAACGGCCACGTCCTCATTACCTCTGGGTCGTTTCACTTCCGCCAAAAACAAATCATCCCCTACATAGAACTTCCATGTCCTCATTACCTCTGAGTCGTTTTATGTACCCCCTCTTCATTGAGCCCACTCCTACCATGTCCACATTACCTCTGAGTGGGAAGGCTCCGTAAAAGAAACCTTCATACTTGCCATGTCCTCATTACCTCTGAGTAAGTATGTTGGCTCCCTTTCAACCTATTATCTGTACCCACAACCGGAGTACGACAAGGATAATAGATCCACAAATGTCCTCTATTGACCACAAATGTCCTCTGTTGACCACAAACGTCCTCTGTTGACCACAAATGTCCTCTGTTGACCACAAATGTCCTCTGTTGACCACAAATATCCTTCAAGAAGTCACTCCTGCCATGTCCTCATTACCTCTGAGCAGGAAGATTCTACGATAAAACCCTCATGCTTGCCATGTCCTCATAACCTCTGAGCAAATATGTTGGTTTCCTTCCATCCTATTATCCGTATCCTAAACCAGGGTACGCCAAGGATAATAGGCCCACAAATATCCTCTGCTAAAATTCTTAGCATAAATCCACCATCTCATCATGCCCCGGGAGCCCAGCTACTCTACGGCATTCTTTTTCCCAATACCGAGAGCACCCATGACCACTTTGCCGTGGCTGTTTCGGATATCCTGACCAAACTTGTTATCCGTACCTAAAACCAAGGTACGCCCAGGGTAACAGGTCCACAAATAATCCTCCAACAGGTCCAATTCCACAAACACCACAAGTACAAGAAAGAGAAGATGAGTCGAAACATGCTCATTTATTCAAAATTCAAAGTACTACATCATCTGGGATCATATCCCTTGACAAAAAAGAAAAAAAAGAAGGGGAAAAGGAGCAAAAGAAAACAGAAAATCGATCACTGTTCCGGGGCACATAGCGTCATGAGACGGTCCGTTAGTAAGGCAACCAACCGCTCAAACCTCTGTTTAGCTCGACGCTCCGCCTCTTGGGTCAGCGCCGTCTCGTCCTCCAGATGAGCGTGAGCTTGCCAGTTGTCCTCAAATTTCTTGAAAGCCCGCTCAAGGTTAACAGAAGATCGGGAAACCTTCTCGGCCTCCTGAACAATTGACTCCTGTTCCGCATGAGCAGCCCTCAGCTCCGACTCTAGGAAGGCCAATTTCTTCTGAAGTGCGAGAATCCGCTCCTTCGTGTCAACTATTCCACGAGAAGCAGCCTCTTTCCGAGTCCTACAAGCTTGACTTCGACGACCCAGCCTGTCATACTGTTACGCCCAGAACCAGAATACTGGAGAGCGGGGGCGGACATAGCCAGCTACGTATAATGAAATGGAATCCATCTCACCATACGGTCACGGCTGTCTAGATATATGAGTGTTTATCTACAAGCCATCAGTCTCTTATGGTCATAAATTATCCTATTGTCTCAATCTCAACCAACTAGTAATAGTTACAAGATATCAGACCACCAAATATACAATTGTAAGGCGTCCCAAACATTACATATCCAGATGATCATGAAGCTAGTCGTACTAAATGTAAGGACTAGCAAGAGTTAAGTCATACATGATCAACCTCGAGTTGCCAAGCATGATTACAGCCCGTAGGCAGGCAGAAGTAAAGTGCATCGAGCTAACAAGTGCTCGTCGGCTAAACGCCTCAAAATGAAAATATACAATAGAGTGGGAGAGCCAAAATAACCCACTCGTTGCCAGGATTCCCTCTAGTGGTCACCATATGGCTGGAAGGCAGGTAGATCCTTTGCTGCTGCTCCAGTATCTGGCCATACAAAACCAGCTGGGTCAGACCCCAGAAAGAGCAAGTGACACAAAGGAGGCTTCACTTAAGAACTAAAACCATCAATTTAGCACAATAATATAATTACATAATAAGAGGCAGTTAATTTAAGAAAAGCATAATAGGTGAATATAAAAGACAATCTTGTACATAATCGATAAAAAAACAGAACATATGGAAGAGCATAACAGGATGATATATGATGAGATAACCATGGGACTGTTAGCCCAATGATTATATCATGTTTTTTGAATATGGCTAATCAATTAAGTTTAACATAATGACATCACTAATATTCATATAATTACTATCATGTTGCTACTTAAACTTAGCATTGTCCTAAATGTTCTATATTATATTGCTATGTTTGTATCATAATGCATGATACTGCTTTGTTCTTCTAACATGTATTTGTAGACATGCTGTAAGCATGATCAAACATGATCAAACCAGGACATATGCAATAGAGAATTATTGATGGGCCAAAGACGGCGTTGTACAAGAAGTTTTCTCTGAACTGCCCAACGACCTATCCGGGGCCTCGCATCGGGGGTTCCGCTGCCCGGTCAGCGGACAGGGGTCGAGGGGGCAGCGCCCCCCGTCAGGGGTTCGTGGGCGAAGCCCCCGAAAGGTATTCAGATTTTCAGATCTGTTTATCTTTGGACGATTGTCGTCAAGAAAAAATGCGTCTTCTATGTCAGAAAAAAGACGTCATCAAAAGGGCTATTAGTTTTCATATTTATTCTGTATTTTTCCTTTTATTTGAGTCTAGGAAAAATGTGAGATTGATCGGATCGGTACTGGCTTAGGTTTTTCTCAGTCCATAAACAAAAATAAGCCTACCTAAGTATCCCAAAAATCCACAATTCCAAAAAGCCCAAAACCTATGCAAATTTGGTTTATTCCTTACTGTTCTGAACTAGCAGAACTCTGACAGAACTCTGACCGAGTTCGGTCCGAGTTCGGCCCGAGTTCGGTCTGGGTTATTTGAAATACAGTTCCCACCAAATCTGCATCCAACGTTCGTATGCAAAATCCTAGCATCCGAACTCTGCCCGAACTCTGCCCGAGTTCGGTCGTCCAAAAACACTATAAATAGAGTTGAGATTACCATTCATTTCAACAATCCAATTTCATCTCTTCTCTTCTCTATCTAAAGTGTTCTGAGCTTTTACTTTCATATCTAATCCTTTACGACTCTTAGCCAAGCCAGTACAGTTTCTGTTTAATCTAGAGTTTGGTATTGAAGAGTTGTATCGGAGGTTGTATTCAGAAAACGTTCTAGTTTTCCAATTGCCTTCTGGAGTCGGTCGTGCGCTCGTCACCAAGCACGGTGTTGTGGAGCTGGTCGTGCGCTCGTCATCAAGCACGGTGTTGTGAAGTTGGTCGTGCACTTGTCACCAAGCACGGTGTTGTAAGAGTTGCAAGCACTCAGTTAAAGCTTGTGCCATAGTGGATTAACATCGAGCAAGAGTACTCGAGACTGGATTAGTCCTCTCAGAGGGATACCAGTATACATCGCTGTGTCACTCAGTTTGAATTCTTAACTCTTACTTTACTGGATTTATTTACTGCCATAGTTATTGCTTAAAGTTTTTTATTGGTGATTATTTTCCGCTGCATACGCACACACTCTATTCACCCCCCCTCTAGAGGTGCTCAACGGTCCTACAATTGGTATCAAAGCTAGTGCTCCTTATAGAGATATTTTTGCTTATACTAATTGCTCCTTCAATTGGTATACTAGCAAGGACTCTATTATTTGGCTTAACATCCTTGGAGCAGATCCTCATTACCAGAGCAGGTTATACAGGTAAAGCAAGGTAATATTGTTATTATATAACTGCTGTTACATACACTACAAGAAAAATGGCTTTTCTTGACGGTTTTTCCCCGTCAAGAAAGACTTTTCTTGACGGTTTTGGATCCGTCATCTAGGCCCCCGTCATGAAAAGTCGACGCTTTTCTTGACGGTTTTTTATTTGTTTTCTTGACGGTTTTAAACCGTCAAGAAACAAGCTTGTCTTGACGGTTTTAAACCGTCAAGAAAACAAACAAAAAACCGTCAAGAAAAGTGTCGACTTTTCTTGACGGGGGCCTAGATGACGGGTAATGACCGTCAAGAAAAGTCTTTCTTGACGGGAAAAAACCGTCAAGGAAAATATTTTTTGATGTTTAAAAACCGTCAAGAAATGAATTTTTTTTGACGTTTTGCAATCGTCAAGATAAACATGTTTACAATAATATCAATATATTCCAGAATCCAATTACCAAACACACATAATATCAATATATGCCAGTTACAACACACACATAATATTATAATACACAATCTTTTTATTGATCACAAATACAAAGTTTGTACATCACAAACATCCAAGAATGATATATACAAAGTATACAAAAATTCTTCTCAAGATTGGAGGAAGAAGAGTACAAAGAATCACAAGCATGACCATAATTATGATGATGATCCTCAAGGTGATAATATGAGCTTGATTTCCTTCAAGAGTCTTCTCAGGATTGTGGACGAAGGAGAACAACCTGGTTATTGTCAAGAACAAACAAAGAATCACATACTAAGGGCTTAAAGAAAATTTATGTATGACTCAACATATACAATACATAATGCAAACTAACATGCATGGATGCATACATGACATAACTAAGATTAGAGTGCTCAATATTTCTCTTGTGCTCTAAGCTTTCCAATTTGGCAAAAAGGGATATTTGAGAATGAAATCAGCATGTAAGGATGAGTTGAAACTTTAATCTTCAGTTGTCCATGACATAGATACCGGTATATTATTTTATTAAGCATGAAAGGTAGCATGCATGACCAAGAAGAATGGGTCAAGTTTTATAAGTCCAGGAGTGCCTTCAATAGGTCATGATGTAATTCCATTGACCCTAATATCATAATTAGTTCCCCAAAAATGACTGGCTTCACAAATGGACTCAGTTTTATGAGTCACTTCCCATTTTACATTATTTTAATTTTTATGGGAAATTTCTAAAAACTATTGCAGCCTTGAACCTTGACATCTCCCTAACACGCCAAAGGCCTTAGCCAGTAGGCTTCCCCATCTTAGTCACCAGCTTGCAATTTGAAAAAAGCCACATATTATTTTCTAGAGGATAAGCCACCAACTAATGTTGCACAAAAAGACAACTCAACAAGTGCTTCGTGACTGAAGTATAGTGGAGAGAATTATACTGATGTACTTCAAAAGTAAATTGAGCCAGAAAGTATAATAGATGTTATACCATATCAACATGCAACAAAGTATACTCACATGTTCGAAAGCCAAGGTGACAAATCCTCCATTGCCTGATGCTCCGTTAACATGAATATCTAGCTTACGAAAATGTTTGATGGTTGTTTCTACACTTCTTGCCACATCCTCCTGCTTGCACAGATCGCCTTCAAGCCCAACAGCCTGTGTGACATAATTGATAAAGATTTATGTATTATCGAAGCATTAGGCTAACCAGATACATATTAGAGGATTCTCTAATATTGGTAAAGATTAATGAAGATCCACCTATGAATTCTTCCATTTTAGATAGCTTCATTGCCACATCCACCTGTAACATTATAAAACTATGTAGTTCTAGTTCAATATTTTCATAAATGAAATATTGCATCTAGTCTTATGGACATATCAAGAAAACTAGCAAGTTCGTGGGGAAGTATATTTATCACATCATTAGAAGAAAGCAAAAGGTAAGGTGATGGTCTGATGGCCCAATGCACCCTGCACATAAATCTTGCAACAAATTTCAAGTACCAATCATATAACTCTAGTTGGCATATGTAAGAAGAAAGGGAAAATGAATAGATTCCAATTAAGATGCAAATGGAGCCCTTAAAATTGCTACGTGAAAGACAATAAACAACTTCCTAGTTTAGAAATGTGTCTGAATAAAATATTAACTAATAGAAAGAACAATACAAATTGGGTGGTATTGGTAGTATCCTCCTACAGGACATTAATTATGTGGGAAAACACATAATAAAGCACTATGTAAGTTTAAAAATACATCAAACAATCTCATGATGTGTGTAGTATGAGTACTATATGTGGATTATGAAACTATAACTATAAAGTTGTTTGAAATCTAAAATTATGATGAACAGAAAATAGTTTATCGAGCCAAATAGAGAATCCTTTATATGGGATAGCTGATGTATAGTTGTTTCAAGTTTATGGAGTTGTCTTTGCTAAAGGCATCAATGATGTTATCCTCGCCAAGTCCTTCAAGACTGATGTCTCGACCATTTAGAATGTCAAGGCTGACCTTGCACCTAAGGCCTAACCTTGCATCTCTATTATGTCCTACTTCATATGCATAACGAGTACTTGGAGCCAATTGTTTCTTAATTTTATCGAGGAATGCCTATATACAATATTTATGTCCTACCCAAGGGCTTATTTTTAAGAATTTTTTGTTGTTACCTTCACTCATGAAACAAACCAAACAGTTCTAGAATATGCACATAATATTTCAAGGGTATGTTGTTGCTGTTGGTCTTGCTCCCTTTCCTGCTACTTTTTTTCCTTCTGAGTTAGGACTAAATTGTTGTAGAAGACGTACCACCTCATGATGCTAGGACTAAACATATGTTACCACAATTAATATACTTTTTAAGAAGAACATCACTAGTATTTAACTTGTTTTGATGAAGAAGCCATATCAATTTAATTACCAGTCCCGCATAATATCCTCAACCTTATTTTAAACATGGATATCACCTTCCAAATATCCTTCTAAATACTGGGCCTTCTTAGGAAAATTTCTTAGATAAATGATATAACTTGCTTCTATTGACATAGATAATAGTTAGTTGTTTAACTAAAACAAGATCAATATGAATTAAAGCTCATCTAAATACTTGGTACAGTTTCCAATGTTGTCAAGTATGTTTCCTGTTAAGATATTGTTTCTCATATATCTGAAGAAACAAAGTTGGTAAGGAACAAGCAATGAAGGTAAATACACATGTAAGTCACCACATTGAAAGGAATCATGGAACTCACAAAAACCATAGCCTTGTCAGTTGGCACATATCAGTAAAGTGGGTTCCTTCTAAATTGTTCTCTTGCAGTTCCTTGAAAATTACTCATCTAGCATTAGTACAAGAACAACACATACTTTTGTTGACTACAAATGGAACAAGAGTCTAAAAAGGCAAAATCATATGGCCCTCCAACTTGCTGATATTTTTCAACCCTACTTGTGTTTCTTTAGGTGTGTGATTCCCCAATTTATTCTCAAAACATTGACTTTTCTAAAAAAAATCCTAGCTAACGTATAGTTCTATTACATTTCACTGATTCATAAAACTTATATTATATTAAAATTTCTTATCCTACTTCCCCAAAGAAAATGAATCACAAATGATAACAAGCTGAGAACGTTCTCACAAGCACTATAAAACTCTATTCCAGAAAATACATGGATATGAGGATCGTTCCAACCAATTTGCAGAACCCAAACGATAGCATCAGAACGTGTGTCTCCTAATTGTAGGAGACACAGACCAATCATCATCGACACGCATATATGAAATAGCAAAACCAACCCAAGAGTTTCAGAAATATACCGAAGGGCAAGTCGGAATCCGAAGGGACGCCTCGGACTCGTGCTACGTGTGCGGACACGGACGTCGCCTCGCCGTGTCGCGGCTGCGATCATCGGGTCGGCTATGGGAAGCACGCACGGAACGGGAAGCGTCCACGGGAAGCACGGGCAGCAAGGTCGGCTCTGCGGGGAAGCACGGGAAAAGCCGACGGGTCGGGACTGAGCCGAAGAGCTCGCCGGAGGTAGGGTTTCCGGGGGGGTCGGGATGAAGAACATGGGAGAGGGGTTTAGGGCTGTGGAGAAAATCGGGGTCGGAAAGGAAGGGGGAAGAGGGAACGCTTGAAGTCGGCTGCGGGGATGAGAGGGGAGACGGCGGATTGTCGGAGAACAGGGTTAGGGCACGGTCGGGAGGGCTGTGGAAGTCGGGGTGGCTGACGAGATGGTCGGAAAAGAAGCTAGGGAAGAGGGCGGAGGAGAGGGGGAGACTTACAGGCTCGGTCGCCGGTCGGGGTTCGCCGGCCGGGGGAAGACTTCCACCGGAGGGGGAGCTCGAGAGGGAGAGGGATGGGGGAAGGAGGAAAAGAAGTATGTGGATGTGAAATATATAAGAAACCCTCGATTCCCAAATTTTGTTAAAACCGTCAAAAAATTTTTTTTTTGAAAAAATTACGAAAATGGCATCTGAAATGTGCGCGCCTTTTTTTTTTGCACATGCATTACTTGACGGTTATCAGCAAACCGTCAAGTAATGCAATGGGTTTTCTTGACGCTTTGTATAAAACCGTCAAGTAATATGGTCAAATTTTAATATATAACAGAAAAATGGGTGTTTTGTTGACGTATGTCTAAAACCGTCAAGATAACTGCTTTCCTTGACGGTTTTGACCATACGTCAATAAATTGACCGTCAAGAAAGGTCATTTTTCTTGTAGTGATAGATCACTATATCACATATGGCAAGTATGTACTTCACAACTGAAGAGCAATCCTCAAATAGACTCCCACTATTTGATGGAACAAACTATAGCTATTGGAAGACACGGATGAGCTTCTACTTGAAGTCTTTAGATTTTGACTTATGGTCAATTGTTGTCAATGGCTACCAAAAGCCTACTATCACTTCTATTCTCACATCCTCTATTATTAACAAGCCTTATTATAGTTACACAAAGGAAGAGAAGAAGTTAGCTAGCCTTGATGCAAAAGCAAAGCATGCTTTCTATTGTGCTGTAGACTTCAATATATTCAATCTCATTACTACTTGCACAACATCTCATAAAATTTGGAAACTTCTTGAAGCTACTTATGAGTGCAGGTACGAAAGCAGTGCTAGCGATTCCAGAGAAGAGGATAGTCTTCATAATAATGCAAATGTGTGCATAATGGCATCGAGATTTAAGGTTCAACACAACCCTATATATGAAGAAGAGCTTGTATGTGACAACCGCAAGAAGATAGGCCACATCCAAGAAGATTGTACTACTTCTAGAAAGGAGAGTCACTACGAACGATCAAAAGAAGAAAGATCATCATCTCACAAGTACGCTACCACGAGCATATGGTGCGAAAGTAATGCAAGCAAATCTGAAGAAGAAGAAGAGAGACCTCATCATACTACAAATATATGCTCAATGGCATTATCCAACGAGGTACAAGATAACTCTATTTTTGCAGAGAGTGAATTTTCTTATGATGACCTATCTGATGCTTTTAGTGATCTATTGAAAGAACACGAGAAAGTATTAGATAAGTATAAGCAAGCTAAAAAGGATATTCTCTGCTATAAGCTTGAGAATGAAAAGCTGACTTGCTTATTGAATGATGCTAGAAACACTTCTACTTCTGATAATTCTACTGAGATTTCCACACTTGAGTTTAGATTGCATGAGGCACTTGAATGCATTGAGAAAAGCTCTCAAGAAAATGCTAAACTTAAGGAGGAATTAGAATCAGAACAGAAGAAGTATTCTATTGCTTTATATAGAATTGATGCTCTTTCTGCTAAATATGATGAGATCTGTGCTAGCTCTAAAAAGTTAGAGATTAGACTGGGAAAGCAGGTAGTACAACCTACGACTCAGTCTAACACGAGACACTTAGCACATCACAAAGTCACACACGACATATCATCTAGAAAGGAAGCAAGCAAAGCTAAAGCTTTACACAACCATGCTTTCTACTACAAGTATCCACTAAGATCATATCACACCACTTCACATTCTCATACTGCTACACATAGTACTAATGTTAATTCTTTCTGTCATTATTGTGGTATGAATGGACATATTTCTAATCATTGTCAGATTAGAAAACTAGTTGATATGAACTTGTGCAAATGGATTCCCAAAGCTAACAAATCTGGATCCAAGTATTGGATACCAAAGTCTTCACCTAATATTGCAGGTGAAGCTTATCATATCAAATAGAACCATGGAACATGTTGGTGATTGCAAAGCTACAAAGGTCATCTTTCATGCAATTGCACCAACAGAAGTGTGGTCACTAGAACCACTTCGGTAACATGCTTTCTAAAAACTTCTTAATATCTAGCATGTTCTTTTTAAATGTCTTGCTAATAACTCTCATTTATATCTTTTTAAATGTTTATTATTTGAATCAATGTGAGATATAATCTTAGCATGACTATTGTCTAGCTTAAATGATCAGTTCACACTATATAGTATTTTATTTTCTATTAGTGTGACACATTTGTCTATGTATGCTATTTACTGTTAATCTTTATTATTGAAGCATGCATAGGAGCTTAATTTTGTTTTTGGTGAATATCTTTTGACTCTTTGCCTTTAATAATATTTTTAATGGTCACTTCTTATCGATTTGTCTTTAACATGTCATATTTACTTTGATTGGTATTTTGTGAGTATGTATGTTTAGCACAAGTCTCCTATTTACTTGATAAATATATACATATACTTTTATGTTAACCTTGTGCTTGCATAATATACTTCACTATTGATTCTCGTATTTTATTTTGATTACCTTCTTATGAATCAATTAAATCTTTGTCTGATAAAGCATATTTATACATGTTCTTGATCTTGTGATAATTTTTTTCAAGGTTTATTAAGGATACATGAGTACTTCATATATTGTCATTTATTGCTCATATATTTTATTGATATATAATTTTGTATAAATATCTTTATGGGGATATATGAGTTAAGTTCAAGTTCTATTTTATATTATTTTGAAAAGTAGTTTCAAACTTGTGCTTATCTCATATGTAAGCTATTTTTTTAACAAATTCATGTACTTCTCCTTATTATCTTCTTCCTCAAAGCCTCTTTTAATGATGTTTTTATTGGCTTTTTGGTTGACATTTTGGATACATGACATTTTTAATATATTAGTCTTGATAAACCATTCCTTGGGTATTTACTTTTAGCGATTCTGGATTTCGATAATGTTCGATGATACTGCATATATTCCTTTGAATCTAAGTTCTTAAGAGTAGAAATTATTTTGGGAACTAGCCGAAAGGGTCCTTCTGTCATACAGGTGTAAATAGCCTGAAGCGACACGGTGTACTAGTCTTCGGACTACCGCTAGCTGGGAACCGGCCCCTACAGCTAACCCGAAGTGATCAATACTTTATAGACTTAAGATTTATTAAGGTCTAAATGCAACTATTATCTAGTTCTGGATCCAAGGTACTGAACCCAGTCCCCTAGATTCCAGAATACATCAACGTATCTAGGTCGTACTTTTTGATTTACAAATGTTTTATATTTTATTGTTACCCAATAACTTTGTAGCACATATGGATTAATGTAATTGATACATCTTATGCTGTTTGCTACATTGTTCTAAGATTTTTAAGTCCATAGAATATAATTGATTTCATATTGCACTAATTCTTTTTAAATCCTTGGTTATTAAAGAAGAGATTTATTTTGGGTACAAGCCTATAAAAGGTCTGTCTGTCACCACGACTACGGTCGAAGCGAAGCGGTACTTAAGTGTTCCCCGGTGAACCTCCGTTAGCTGGGACAGTACCTCTAAAGCTAACCCAAGATTGATCAACACTTTATAAACTAAAGATTTATTTAGATCTAATTGCAATTATTATCTGATGGATTTTGAATTTTAGATTTCATGAATAATATTATTTAATGATTTATTTTTACAAAAGGTAGCACATGTTGATCTATCTTGTCGATTGTGAGATTCTATAGCATAGATTAATTTATGTCATCTTTTGACTTATACGATTATTCATCATGCTAATTTGAAATATCTTTTGATAGTTTTATTTTTGAATGTTCATTTAATGGATATTTGTTCTTTTGTCTAAAGATGATTGTTTTTCGTATTTGTGACTACTCATTGAATATTATGGTCTTATGATTTCGTCTTTAACTTGCGTAATATTCATGATTTTGAGCTTTATATTATCTTCTTATTCAAGTTACTAACTGCCTATAGTAGTAATTCTTTGCGGAGAGAAGTCAAGCAAATTGAGTCTCTCTCTCAAAGCGTTTCTTTTCTTTAATCTTACGGTTGTCAGGTGGACACCGTGCAAAGGCTTTAAAAAGGGAAGAAATAAACTTTGATAAGAAGACCTACTATTTTTGGATTAACTTTCTACTTCTGGAAATATGTCTCCGAAATTCTTAAATTTTATCTATACTATTATTTTTGGATATAACCATGTAAAGGTGGAGCAGTTAATTATTTCAAGTCAATTAGCCCCTTGACATGTCATATATCTAGAATTCATTTTTCTTCGGACATATATCTTGTTATGTTTATTTGTTCAAATGGAGTTATTTATGATTTATGGATTCTTTTATTAAAATTGTTTCTGTGATTCGAATTGCCAGCTTTCAGTCTGAGGACTAAATGGATGCATTCGAACATCTACTAAGACAATTTTTTTTTCGTAATAAATTCCATATTTTTGAAAAGTCTTTTTGATGTCTTTTTGATTTATTGAATCTGTCCGATACTCAAATATTATTATTAAAGACAGTTTTCAAAATCTTTTTATGTATTAAAATATTTCTTTTATATATATATTGGAGATATATTTAGTTTCTTCATCTTTAAGCGTTTATTTATTGAATATTTCTTTTTCTTGCCTAAAGATGATATTTGTTTTGAGTTTGAAATTTTATATGCATTTGATCAAAGGAAAGAAAAGATGCATATCTTGGATATTCCTTAGATCATGTGAATTATTTTTGAACTATATACGCATATTTTAAGGGGGAGCAAATTAATTGTTTCAATTCCTTTATGCCCTTAATATGTGGTATAACTAGTTCATCATGGGCATATTTTCTTTTACCTTAAATATCTTGTTGAGTTGTTCATGATATTTGGATTTGTATTAGATGAGAGAATATATGATTATTATTATTTTTAATTAATTCTCTCATTTTATGAGTTTGTAAAAGTTGCCAAATATATTTAATTTAATTTATTGATTATTCCTTTGAGCTTAAACTGATTTGGCTTTTCTTATTGAGATTTTATCTCAAAGTTCATGACTATCTATACTTAGACGTTTCATACTTTGCGGGGGAGCATTCAAGTCGACTGAATTTCTCCTTCTCAAGTATTTTGTCTTCATTACCTTCATGTTTATCTAATGGATATACATATATCATGCTAAGGTAATTGAATTCAAATGCATGAAATTTGGTGTAGATTTTGCATAGATTCTAGTATACTTATTTTGATCTCTTTTCGATGATTATACGCTTTATGGAATTGATTCACTACTTTGTATGGGCAAATTATGAATCATATTCTTTTGTGATCATTGTTAAAAGTTTCATTATTTTTTTTATTATTTGGTATATACTAGATCTGTGAATTTTTCATGAATTATTTATGACCAATGATTGATTTCTGCTATATTGATATTTATTTCTTATTGAAATCCTTTATTGGTATATTTCAAAACTAGAGTTATATTTATCATAATATTGAGTTTTGAATTTCATTTCTGGATTTCTAGTTGGTAAACTATGTATTGATTGATTTTAATGTTTACGTTCAACCAACTATTTTGACAAAATTTTCTACTTTAGTTATGCAATTTTCTAAACTTGTCGTTTCACTGTTCTCCTAATCCTTGATCATGATTATTATTATTTTTTTTTTGCCTTCCTGCTGTACTTATGCTTGAGTTCGTTTTATCTCTTATTACGGGGGAGCTTATTTTTTTGATCATGTCAAAGGGGGAGAAATAAGTTTAAGTTAGCATACAACATCATATATTATGTGTTTATTAGTGATACATGCATCTATTGTATATATATTAAACTTAAAGGATTTGCCATAATCAAAAAGGGGGAGATTGTTAGCCCAATGATTATATCATGTTTTTTAAATATGGCTAATCAATTAAGTTTAACATAATGACATCACTAATATTCATATAATTACTATCATGTTGCTACTTAAACTTAGCATTGTCCTAAATGTTCTATATCATATTGCTATGTTTGTATCATAATGCATGATACTGCTTTGTTCTTCTAACATGTATTTGTAGACATGCTGTAAGCATGATCAAACATGATCAAACCAGGACATATGCAATAGAGAATTATTGATGGGCCAAAGACGGCGTTGTACAAGAAGTTTTCTCTGAACTGCCCAACGACCTATCCGGGGCCTCGCATCGGGGGTTCCGCTGCCCGGTCAGCGGACAGGGGTCGAGGGGGCAGCGCCCCCCGTCAGGGGTTCGTGGGCGAAGCCCCCGAAAGGTATTCAGATTTTCAGATCTGTTTATCTTTGGACGATTGTCGTCAAGAAAAAATGCGTCTTCTATGTCAGAAAAAAGACGTCATCAAAAGGGCTATTAGTTTTCATATTTATTCTGTATTTTTCCTTTTATTTGAGTCTAGGAAAAATGTGAGATTGATCGGATCGGTACTGGCTTAGGTTTTTCTCAGTCCATAAACAAAAATAAGCCTACCTAAGTATCCCAAAAATCCACAATTCCAAAAAGCCCAAAACCTATGCAAATTTGGTTTATTCCTTACTGTTCTGAACTAGCAGAACTCTGACAGAACTCTGACCGAGTTCGGTCCGAGTTCGGCCCGAGTTCGGTCTGGGTTATTTGAAATACAGTTCCCACCAAATCTGCATCCAACGTTCGTATGCAAAATCCTAGCATCCGAACTCTGCCCGAACTCTGCCCGAGTTCGGTCGTCCAAAAACACTATAAATAGAGTTGAGATTACCATTCATTTCAACAATCCAATTTCATCTCTTCTCTTCTCTATCTAAAGTGTTCTGAGCTTTTACTTTCATATCTAAGCCTTTACGACTCTTAGCCAAGCCAGTACAGTTTCTGTTTAATCTAGAGTTTGGTATTGAAGAGTTGTATCGGAGGTTGTATTCAGAAAACGTTCTAGTTTTCCAATTGCCTTCTGGAGTCGGTCGTGCGCTCGTCACCAAGCACGGTGTTGTGGAGCTGGTCGTGCGCTCGTCATCAAGCACGGTGTTGTGAAGTTGGTCGTGCACTTGTCACCAAGCACGGTGTTGTAAGAGTTGCAAGCACTCAGTTAAAGCTTGTGCCATAGTGGATTAACATCGAGCAAGAGTACTCGAGACTGGATTAGTCCTCTCAGAGGGATACCAGTATACATCGCTGTGTCACTCAGTTTGAATTCTTAACTCTTACTTTACTGGATTTATTTACTGCCATAGTTATTGCTTAAAGTTTTTTATTGGTGATTATTTTCCGCTGCACACGCACACACTCTATTCACCCCCCCTCTAGAGGTGCTCAACGGTCCTACAGGGACTATTCAGATAACCAGATTACAACCCGTAAAGCAAACAAGGACCTAGGTTGTAACCCTTCGTCTGAACAGAACTTGGTTTCTTCCACCATTTATCGGCAAGATAAGAAATCTGGTCATGCAATTATTCATGATATAGAATTAAGATAAAGCACGAGTAATCATGTCATGCCAGAAATGGTACAGAATCAGGACGAGACAAAGCTGGACTAGACTCCATCCAATCAATCACGGCCAAGCAATAACTATGGCTTGCTACTTTAACTAACTAGGGTTATCATAGGCCTAGTTACTAGCAAGATGCAATAAGAATCCCAAGTCCGGTTACCTGTTTGTTACTACCTGAGTGATCCCAGCAAGAAAGGGAAAAGATAGCAGGATATAGCAGACACACTGTAGTAAGATACATGTGTCCTAAGGTACCACACTCGACGGCGGACTGGAAGTGCGCTCATCTCGACGGATAGCAACAAATCTCGTGTATATATATATAAGGCCGGGACCAAAGGGGCAACAGGTAACTGGGAAATTTTCCATAAACTATTTGATCAATCTAGTCATTAATCTAGCCAGATTCAGTATGAATCCCTGACCGTGGGAAACCAGGGATTCATGTCCTAGACATGATGCGAGACAAGACTGGTTGCTTACACAAGCACATTCAATACAATCACCCACGGTGTCAAGAATTTACTTAGCATGTCAGGTTAGCCGTCGCAACAGCGTATCAAGGTTATCGTGTCAAGATTACTTGTCAAGATTACTTGTCAAGATTTCTTATCAAGGCAAGGGTGCGTCACGACGGACCACCATCAAGAATTATCATGTCAAATTACTTGTCAAGAGTGCACCACCACGGGTCACTGTCATGTCATGTGTAGCAGGTCAAGTTATCAAGTCAGGAGTGCACCACGGCGGGCCACTATCAAGTATTGTTCAATTATCATTCCAAACATAATAAATAAATTCGAGATTATCAAGTTCATGACAAAAGGCGTAAGGATATAAAATGGACGTTAAATATCTAATAAAATATCAATATACAGGGCTATAAGAGATCCAGGGTAAGTAGGGTCAGGTCCAGTTGCGCCTAAGTCAGACTGCGTTCAGGCCAGGCTACGCTCAGGTCAGCTTACGCTCAGGTCAGGCTACGCTCAGGTCAGCCTACGCTCAGGTCAGGCTACGCTCAGGTCAGGCTACCCTCAGGCAGCATACGCTCAGGCAGCATACGCTCAGGCAGCATACGCTCAGGTCAGCTTACGCTCAGGTCAGCATACGCTCAGGCAGCATACGCTCAGGTCAGCTTACGCTCAGGTCAGCATACGCTCAGGCAGCATACGCTCAGGCAGCATACGCTCAGTCATCGTACGCTCAAGTCAGGCTATGCAAGACATATGCTTCCAAAGGCAGCGTATGAGGTCCATACGACTCCTTGTCACCCAAGTCAGCGTATGCAAGACATACGCTTCCAAAAGGCAGCGTACGAGGTCCATACGACTCCTTGTCACCCAAGTCAGCGTATGCAAGACATACGCTTCCAAAAGGCAGCGTATGAGGTAGACTACGCTGCGGTAAAGAGCGTGCGCAGCTCAGTGGCGCAAGCTAAAAAGCTCGCGCACTGCTCACTGTTTTCTCCAAAACAGCAAGAACTCCATGGTTTGAACCTAAAACTTCAAAAGTCCATAACTTGGTCAAAACAAGTCCAAATCCAACTTTTCAAAGGTCAAAATTGGGTAGAATAAAATTCTCTACAACATGGAACCATCAAAACTTAAAAACAAAGAAGTTTGATAGATCAAAACCACCAAAATCCAAAAATAATTAATTTCTAGATCTACAAAAATCAAAGCCTCAAAATGGAAAATGATAAGTTCTAATGTGTCTTAGAAACATGAGGAGAAGCTAATGGAATAATAAAAATGGGCTCTCTTGTGGAAGCAAGTTACACTTGCCTAAGGGGTGTTGGTGTTGTGTAGAGGAAGGAAGAAGAAGATGGAGAAATAAATGAGAGAATAATGAAGAGAGAGAAGGTTGGTGGAGATATTATAAGGGTGGGTTGTGTTGTGTTGAGGGTGGAGTATAGGTTAAAGTGTTCCATGCATATTAAACAAAACCAAACCAAACTAAACCAATTCTCCTCCACAAAATAAACCAAGCCAGGTAAAACCCAGTTACGAGAACCAAAATCTGCAAGTCAAGCCAATTACAAGTACATGCCAAAATCCAAGAAAATAAATACAGATCTGAAATACATGCAAGCTTGACAAAATACATATTCAGAATATGGATGTTACACATACGAAGCGGAAAGCTTATCAAGGTCCCCCTTCACAACTGGCCCGGCAGTGTCTCGAGCAAGCTTTATCCTATCCCGAGCAGCAATAAGGAAGCCCCACTCCCGTTCAATCGCAGCAGGCAAGTCAGCCTGCCGTAACACCAGCAATCGGGTCAAGAGCTGATCAGCCTCTGCCAACTTGGGCTCTAGGAGCGCAGCCAACCCTACCCCGCCAGGAAGAGTCTTCAAAGTTTCAATTTGACCCCGAGCGCACCGCAGGGACAGAAAAAAAGGGTCCCCCGTTCTACGGCAGCATCTACGCCCCTCTTTAAATGGCGGTAGAAGCTGTCGACCACATCCTGCGACACCTCGTCCAGAGCCTCCGAAGAAGCCGACGTCAACGGGAGTGTAGCTGGCAACACTGAAGAAGATGCGACAGAATCTGCCGCTCCTGCCACGAGGGAAACAAACTCCGTACGGAAGGACGCCTGAACAGCGGCCAACTCCTCTTCAGCAGCCCGTAGAACTTGAATGCTCGGCAGGGCCGAAAAGTCAGTCTCTGAAGCCGTATGAGCAGCAGAGGCTGAGACACAGACCATCGCTCCCGGAACAAGCTCCACTCCCATCTGCCCGGAGCTGACGGGAGTCCCCTCGACATGAGTCATTGAAGGAGAAAAAATGCTCCTTTCCCCCAGATCGCAGCAGGCCGAGCCTTCTCCAAGAACATCCGCTGTAGGAAGTAAAGGGTCAGGACCTGTAGGGCCAAGACAACCATGAATCGATTTGACCTGGAGGATATGTTGATAGAGAAAATAAGCCCCCTCACTAGTCAATATTTGGCTTATCTTACCAGCGGAAGAGTGTGGAGGCTGAGGTTCGCCTACGGCCACCACAACCTCTCCACCAGCGGCCTCCGAGTCGGATATAATAGACTCCTCCGCCCCTGTACCCTCGGGAGGGGATGCGATGAGATCGGCGTCGCCTTGCTGAAATTCAGCAATCTCAGAGACAGGTCCGAAGAAATCTTCGTCACCCCGGCCGGGGCCTCAGCAACTTGGGAGTCCTCAGCCGCCGCTGAGAGAGCCCCCGCAGAAAGGACCGCGGCACACACGCCGCTAATCAAAGCAGCAAGGGCCGGATCGACCTCAGGAGTAGCAGACGGTTCATGAGAGCCTGGTTCGTCGGACGCCTACAAAGAAAAATGATTTGGTCATATCTCCAAGAAAAAGAAAGCCACAATAAGAAGATAGCTCCAACGCAGTCTTACCTCCGGAATATCGTCAGCATTTTTACCCCTCTCGGTAATAAGCAATCCCCGAGACCTAACGGCGGCTCTTTTCACAGAAAAGGTCATTCTACCGTCAGAAGACTCATGTCTGACTCATTTGCGTGAGGGACCAGGCACAGCGGGAGGCTGTCATTCCCTCACTACTTCCTCTTGTGTAGCAAGCAACGGATCCTCCGCCAGTTCGTCTGGTGTGGTAAGCGGTTGATTCGCTACTTCTTCACCCCCATAAGAAAGAGAGTCTTCGCTATCATGATCATCATCCTTCTCAGCCGCCTCGGAAGACTCTGATTCAGGGAGGGGAGTCTGGAGCGCTAGTTGCTTTCTAGCCTTAGTCCCTTGGGCTTTTCCTTTAAATCGGTACCCACGATGAAACTGGTACTCGGATCGAAATTAACAGGAGGCTTGTTCGCCATAACATGATACAAGACAGCCATGTACAAAATTTCCCTCGGCGCCTTAGCATCAGGGACCGAGAAGCTGGCCCGAGTATGATAAGCGTCATAATAATTCTACGCCCTGACACCATCAAGAACGCTACCTTCAAAGCCCAAGCAAGGGCTGGGACAGTCAAGGAATAACTGGCTATAGCCAAATTGGCAGAAAAAGCTACTAGGCAGGTAGGGCTCCAAGTACACATTATTGCGGTTACGATAAACCAGATGCGCGGGACGGATGTTGCACAACCAGGTGAGCATCTTTGGAGACAGAAAGTGAGGAGGTCCGGTACCATCAAGGTGTACATCCCTCACTTCCTCATCAGAAAAATGAAGAACAGACACGAAAAAGTCATATCCATCCACCCTCGCCAGCGCCCTCCGACAAGCTGGCATAGTACTATATTCCCAAGGTTGGTGATGGCGTTGGAAAAGGAAAGCGTCTTCGTCTGTAGCATCTTCTGCTATTCCAGATTCCATCAGAGACTTGTAGTGCATCAACAACCACCCTATCAAATAGTGGAAAGGTAGCTCTATGCGCTCAAAGTCCAGCATCTTCTTGCGGGCAATAACCTTGGACGAGAATGTTCGAAGACCATGGGGTATGCTACACACCATAGCCGGGAGAAGAGCCAGTCTAACTCTAAATACCAGCTTAACGGCAGGGAGAATGAAGTGGCGGTTGATCCTCTCAATAGAACCTGCCCCCTCCCTCCCCGAGACTACGCAGTTCCGTAGCCATATTATCAAAAATCCAGCCAGGAGCGCCTTCTCTGACATCTGCCTGGTACCGCAATAAAAATAGCTGAGAGAGTCAGCTTGACTCCCGAATATGTCGCTATTAGATCGCGACTTCTTGACGCTCAACATCAGGTCTTTTATCTCTCCCCGAGTTTGAGGGGTTCGAGGAATAACCTCGCCAGAAGGGCCAACTTTAAAAAGATAATTGACCCAGGATGTGGTGTGGGGAGCGTTCCCTTCTGAGCTATCCTCCTTTTTTTATAGCCATCTGATGACAAGCACTATGATGGCATAGCAACTCCTGGTACACCGTAACAAAACCTGGGAGTCGTCGGTTCAGGTCCTCGAACTCCTCGTTCGACGGGGTGTACACCTCGAACGGCTTGTTCCCCCACGAAAGTTTGGAGACAGTATACATCTCATAGAGAGCAAGCCCCAACTCCCCTCCGGGTGCAAAGAACGTCCCTGTTCGCCGGTTATACATCTTCGAGAGCACTACGAACAATGGTTTATTGATAGGAAGCCCGTGACAGGTGCCCCGAATGGCATGATAGAGTCCCACCTCCTGCAGGAATGTTCCGTAGGTCTGCAGAACCCAAGTGGTCAAGTGGGCCCACGTAGAAGTGGGGTTTATCCAGTTCAGCAATGCCAGTCTACCAACGGGATAAGATTTTTTACGAGCGAGCCGATTCAGAAATGTATCAGCTTGAGTGAATGTGAAGTTGGGACCATATACGTTCATGAAAGAACCTGGGGCCAGGCCCATCATGTACCAGAGGACGGAATCCTTACCTGCGTACGCTGACCTAATGTTCGAATTATAATGGATGTCGTCCATCAACATCCCTGATTGGGTAGGAGTTAAGTTACACACCATCTTCCTGTCCAACAATACCATATTGAACCACGACAGAGGATAATGACGCTCCATGAGAGGAATATGGATCACCATCCCATCCAAAGAAAAATCCCAGTTCTCAGAGATCTCTAACACTCGAGGATTTTTTATGATTAAAGCGTCTCCAAAGAGGAATGAAGGCTTTAGGTATGATCCATCCAACTTTCCAGAATTCATCATGGCACGGAGATAATGGAGGGTCTGATTCTCGATGGCGTTCAACCTACCCGAAGGCTCATTAGCAAGAAATTGATTCAGCATGTACTTAACTAAGTTATCAAGACGCACGCCCAAGGCGAGTTGATTCGAGCCAACCAAAAGTTTCCCCGCAGGATTTACTGGCAGATTCACTGAAGAAAGACGAACGAAATAAGATTAGAAGATAGTCAAAACAAGAAGCATTTGAAAGATCATTTGAGTCTATGCGGCTCGGGTCGTCATTGCCTCATGCGGCTCAGAACCAGATGAGTCCATGCGGTTCGGTTCGTCACGGCCTTATGCGACTCAGAAACAGATGAGTCCATGCGGTTCGGTTCATCACAGCCTTCTGCGGCTCCGAGTCAGACGAGTCCATACAAATCAAGTTCAGATGAGCTTATGAAGCCTCTGCGGTTTGGGTTCAGAAAGGCCTATGCGGTTCATGGTTCAATGGACTCAACAGACAAGACTAGACGCTGATGCGGCTCGGATTCAGATGAGACTATGCGGTTCAAAGTCCACGCAGACTCATGCGGCTCCGAACAGATAGACTCATGCGGCTACAAGCAGATGAGCTTATGCGGTTCAAAAGTGAACTACGCTCATGCGACCCAAACCAAAAATATATATGCGGTTCAGATCGAGTATGACAAGCCTATGCGGCCTCCTGGGAGAAGTGCTTATGCGGTCATACCGACGAAACTCGTACATGCGGCTTGTGCATAAGTTATGCAGCAGAGCCATGGCAGTTAGGGTTCTAAGGCAATGCCCTTACCAGCAATAGGCGGATGAACATCAGGATGAACGAAGTGAACAGCGGCCGGCGGAGGAGTGGCCACGTTCGTCGCCGCAGCCGCCGCAAAAGCGACCGCCTTGCCCTTCGCAGCCTTCGACGCAGCAACCTTCTTGGGAGCCATGGGTGCTTGGGAGAGAAAGGAGTTAGAAAGATCGAAGAGAGCAAAGGAAATTCCTTAGAACAAAAGTGTTCCTATTTATAGACAGGGAAGGAACGCCTCGATCCGCGTGCAATATGATGACCGACTCTTCGGTCATCGAGGCAAAATGGCTGAATAATTGCCTGACTCTTGGGATCCTGACCCAAGAAAGCGGCTCTTAAAATCTGCAACAAATCAAGAGCATTAAGTGCAGAAGATTCACAGAAGATTTGCACACGTGATAGGAAGACGTGGCAAGTAGCTCATGCGGCCAAAATAGCCCATGCGGCTCAGAGAGTTATGCGGTTGAGGTAATCATACGGCTGGTCAAATCTATACGGCTAGGACAGAATACATCTATGCGGCTCTGGCATAATCATGCTTCTTATTCAAAGTATTTCAATTTTGCAAATTGAAAACTTTGAAGGGGGTCTTGTAGAAGTATAAATAAGAGAAGAAAAATGATCCATGCGGCCAAGGAGCCACATGCGGCTCAAAGAGTCCCATGCGGCTCAATCACAGAGTGGACTCCATGCGGCCAGCAGAGGAAAGCTACGTGCCTTTTTAGAACGGCTGTACCCAGCGTCATTCAAACGTAATTAATGCTCTGACGGCTGACAATTAATGCTCTGACGGCTGACAGCTGACAGCTGACAGCCCTGTAGAAAAGTAGTCATGATGACTGATACAAGAGCAACATCTTCCTAGGGAACTGAAGAAAATCTTCACAACTTCGAGGCTAGTTTATGCGGCCAGTCTAGACGAGTTCATGCGGCCTGTGCAGAAAAACCTATGCGGTTCGATCATGAAGGTCCCCCATGCGACTCGGTCATGAAAGAAACCCATGCGGCTCGGCCATGAAGACTCTCATATAGCTCGGCCATGAAGACCCCCATGCGGCTCGGTCATGAACATATTCATGTGGCTCGGTCATGATGACCTTCATGTGGTTCGAGTATAGAAACTATTCATGCAGCTCGGTCATAAAACCTTTCATGCGGCTCGGACATGACGACCTTCATGCGGCCAAATATGAACGCTCCTCATGCAACTCAACCGTGATGACAGAACACGTGTCCTAAAGATAATCAAATTTTGGGTCAGATCCCAATGATTTGGGACACGTGGCAAGAATGTGAATTAAATTGATTCATTCAGATTTGCGGATATCAGCAAATCATCATGATGGGGATTTATTGCAATCAACATTAATGACTGACATAATTTGGCATAATCCTCATTAATGGCCCAGATCCTTCACGCTCAAGATTAATGGTCCAGATTAATCACTTATCAGGCCGCCGCCACTTTAAGAATGGGCAATCATTGCAAACCCTAATGATGCTCCCCACTATTATAAATAGCAGGGTGCCATTCCCTTACAAAAAGAGACTGATACGGAGAGAGATACGCACATACAGAGAGACACTCTCCTAATAATCAGAGAGAAAAATCCACAGAGATCAATTCAGAGAGAGAGAGAAGCCAGAAGAGCAATACGAGGAGAGCAAGAGCAGCATTTCTTCATCAATGCCAACCATCTCGTCGTAGGAGCCAAGGCTGCATACCGATCGTCCAAGGAGTAAGGCAGGGCTGTCGTCGCCTTCCCGAGCCTCTATCGTCACCCCCCAGAATTAAAAATAAACAATTGTACTTAGATTGCTGTACCTAGGTTTTCGTCCCTAGGCTTTCTTTGTACAAGCGAGTTTGTAACGTGAAGTAAAAGTCCAGTCCTCCCATAAAACTGTTCTGCTCTTTTATATTTCATGGCAAACATGCGCATCTTAATCAAACGATGCCATATGTCTACAGCAGTTGGTGCAAACCGCTCATACAGATTGTTGCATTGTGCCCACATGCAACCTGATGAAGCTCGCACAGAGTAATCAAACAGTGTTCGGAACAGAGTAACGTGGCACACAAGCTATTAAATTCGCAGAACGTGTCCACTACACTGCTCACGACCATGCGCATCTCAATCAAATAAAGCCACGGACCTACAACAGTTAGTGCAACCGTTCGCACAAGTGAACAAGAGGCACGTAATCTGAAGCGCACGTAACCCAGAATAACTACTAAATGGTTATTTCATGAAATCTATAAATAGAGTTTCAAATCATTCTCAAAGCATCAAGAGAGATCATAATCTTCTGATAAAGTGCTGATGCATTCTCCAGAGGCTAGTGTCTTCGATATCACATCGTCCAAGGGATAAAGTGATCATCTTCTAATCAGATTCCTATAGTTGTACTTCCCCATAAATCAATTGTACTCCTGTACTCTTTCTTAGTTTGTAATAAAATATTTTTGTTCTTTGCAAACAAAATGGCGACTTTGTTGGGGACGACTTTCACCTCCGACGAGAAAGTCACAACTCAATATGATACCGCGTCAATCGACAAAATACAGAAGACCCTGGTCGTTAAAGTCGACCAGACAGCCTACAAGACCATGATCAATGCTGGGGGTGCCAAGCGTACTGCTGCCGTAGTTAAGAGCAAGACGCGCTCTGTTTGGACTTCTAAGTCCTCGGCGACGCAATCTCCTGCCTCTGCGTAACTTGCGCCAATCACTACTTTGGCGTAACCTAAGGAAAACAGCCTTTTGGCTAATCCCTCTACTTCTCCGATTCTAAAATCGGAGGAGACTCTGTCTCAACGCACTGCTGTCTAAAACAAGGGAAAGTCCCCTTCAGCCCTCTCTTCCCTAGCGCCACCTGCACGTATTCCTACTTCTGCACAACTTACTGCTTCGGCACAACCTAAGGGAAATAGCCTTTTGGCTAATCCCTCCACTTCTCCGATTCTGAAATCGTAGGAGACTCTGTCTCGACACACTGCTGTCCAAAACAAGGGAAAGCGCCCTTTGGCCTTTTCTTCTTCGGCACAATTTGTGCATATTCATGCTCCAGCGCAACTTGTGCAGGTTTATGCCTTAGCGCAACCCAGATGTACTTCTGCACTAGCGCAATGTAAAGGGAAGCACTCTTTGCCACCAAATCAGAAGTTTAGTAAGAAATTACTAAATCAAGGAAAAGGCTCATTAACTTTTCCTCATTCTGCTCGAGTCGTTGACTAGGTGGAAAGTACTACTCTCTTTAATAGAGACGACCAAATCTCTATCTGGAAGATGAGTTCCATTCAGAACAAACCTTCCATGCAAAAGGGCATTTCGCCTACCCTAAAAAGATCAGGGCAAGATCTACCAACCTTATGTATTTCAAGATCCCGACGAGGCAAACTACTAGTATCTCAAGTAGATACACAAGCAGCTCCCCTGTCAGACTTGCACATCTATAACAACAGGTGCCAATTAGGCTCAACCTCGGGAAATCACAAGATGCATCAAGCGTAACCCGTACCAGTTGCTAACTTACATCAGAGGAAGAATGTTGAGGTGAAAGATCTTGTGACTTATGCTAACCAGCTTAGCACGTCCTTATACACTCAAGGTACATGACACCTCAAGAACAGGAACTATGTCCCGAATATCATCAAGGACTACGTTCCTGCAACTTCTTCTTGTCCTGTTAGTGACCTCCTTAAACTCTTAATACAGAAGCAGAAGGTTGCAAATCCATCCCATCCAGCGGTGGTCCAAAAATAAGAACAACATTGCAACTACCAGTATGAAGTTGTCATCAAATGCTGCTGTCAGTCAGCGAAGCGGTCCATCTTTAATCGTTTGAATTATGTTCAGACTCCTGAACCAATCCTAGTGGACGAAGATGAACTACTCTATGATTCTGTCAACTTGGCATCTCGAAACACTAGGGGTGGAAAACATCCAAGACGTAATGTATCCCGTAATCCTAGTCAGCAATACTTAGATCAGATTCATGAATCCGGTGAAGGAGTATACCAATATACTCGATCAAGAAGCCGAGATACAATCGGTCAAAAGAATCTTCTTGATTCAAACCAAGATTCCTTCAGTCAAAAAGATATCCCTATCACTTATTCTGGGGGTAGTTCTTTATGTAACTTTGATGATGACAGTGAAAGTTCTGAAAGGACCATTCTTTCTACTAGCTCGTCTTTAAAGGCTAGAGAAATGACTGCTTATGCCATCACAGAAGATCAAGATACCTCAACTTCTTCCAATCAAGAGCAGAGAATTGCTGCTTTGGAGGCTAGTTTGAAGAACATGACTGAGATGATGGTAGGCATGCATGATGTGATTATGGCACAACATACAGTTCTACCAGTCGCAAATCTGATTCCGACTCAAGAACCTGTGGCAACATCAATTCCCACCAATATTGATCTGGGGGTACAATCTCCTCACACTGCTTCCATTCCCGCGCAGGCTATTCCAAGTCAATCCGGTGCAGGGGATGGTACTTATCATGCGGTACCCCTCCTAACACATTGAATCAATCCACTACTCCATAATCAACAGGAGATACCAATGAGGCCGTAAAACTTTTACGTACTTAATTTGAAGCTTTCAAACAGAAGGATGGCCTGCAGAAGCTTGGGATCAAACAACCCTATCCCATAGAATGGAAAGAGTTTTAATTTTCTCCTAAATATAAGCCCCCTACCATTATGCTATTTGATGGCAGCCCATCTCCAAGTCAATACCTCAACCACTTTAAAGTAATGACTGATCAACTTCAACCAAATAATGCTCTTCTTACTAGAGTATTTGTTGGTTGTTTAGCTGGTGCAGCATATGACTGGTATCATAGTTTACCAGATGGGTACATAACCTCTTTCGCTGGCTTCAAATAAATATTCTTGGAACAATTTTATGAGGAAACCAATGACATGACTATGTCTGCTCTCATCAAAATCAAACAATGACATAATAAAATGATTGAACGTTTCATTGAATGGTTCCGCCGTAAAGCACTCAAAATGCCTCTCGGAACTCCAGATGCTTTAACTATAGACACATGCAAATCAAACTTGTTGCCTATAACCAACATGTGGACGGGATCAACACAGTTCCAGGATTGGCCCTTTTTATAATGAACGCCAAAGCTACAGAAGAGAGCGCCAAAAAGTTTAAGCAATTAGGCATTCAAATGCCTAATCTTGACAAAGATGAACGCACTACACCAAATAATAATGGCCGTTAGAACAATCGCAAAACCAAGGAGACTTTAGCCATTAACCTTAAAGGCAGAGAAGCTCTAGCCATCAATATAAATCAGCCACCATCTACCCCTTCAGCACCACCACAACGGACACCTCGTCCAAAAGAAGAATACTCTTTTGATGAAGATGATATCATGAGTATCTTTGATTGCCTCATCAAGAGCAACAAACTCTAACTGCCAGAACCGAAATGGCCAGATGAAGTTGGTAAGACTGACCATCCTAAATATTGTATTTACCATAAGTTTATTGGACATCCAACTCGAGGGTGCTATGTGCTCAAGGGTAAAATACAAGAGATGGTCAATTTTAGTGCAATCACTCCCCAGCAAGATGAGAAAACTGTAACGGCTAATGTCGTCTCTTTATAGTTTGGAGATTTATTGGCTCAACTTGTACAGGACGGTGTCATCCCTATCCCAAGAACTACTCTGGAGATTGTTAATCTTCCACCTGCACGGACAGATGGTCTTGTTCCTTTGTCTACTGATAAAGGAGAGATCATATGGATACATCCAGATTTAGTGGCGGACTTTGAAACACCATCTTCGTCCACCAAGTCCAAAAAGGCCACTAAAAATAAATCATGTCACATGATTTCGTTTGGTTAGCATTGTCTTCCACCTCTAGCTGCCACCTCATCCCGACAGCAGATAATCCTTCTTCTTCTTCCAATGATAAGACAACATTGTCAAAATTAGAAGCCAAATACCAACCATCTTTCTATCTGTACAGTCCATAATCTCGTAAACTCATGACGAAGATGGGATATGATCTACAAGAGGCCTCTGGTTTGAATCATGAAAAAGGATCTCATGTACCTCTTTCTCTATGTCTTTCTCACAACCAATCTCGAGTTGGTTTGGGTTACTGGACAAACTCTCCATCTCGTCGAAAGAAATCTTCCAGAAACAAGATCCAGGTAAAGAACAACAATATGGTATCCTTTGAGCCTGTATCCGAGAAAGAAATCTTGAGTGGTACCAGGTCTGGGAAACCTTACCTTAGGGACTATTCAGAAGGTTAAGAAGACCCTGCTCCAGCTCTGGAGGCATCTCAAGCATCATCTTCTCCTGCTGTCAATATTCCGTCAGCTTCATCACCTCCGATAGGGTCAATTCTTCCTAAACCAACGATAGCTGACAAAGGAAAATAGCCTATCCGTTTCAACAAAGTATTGAAGAAGACTCAAACTTTGGGACTTGAGAAGCCATATAACATTGATATACTGGCTCAGCTGGCTAATACTCCGGCAAAATTGTCAATGTCGGCGAAGAGGCTATCAATTATCCATATAACTTTGTTTCTTTTCTACAGCAGGAGGCTGTTTGTTATGAGAGGAAAGATGTATGGTCAACGTCGGCGAAGAAGAAGGACAAATAGCACGTCCTTTGACGGGGATCACGAGAATATCTCTTGAAGTATGTTTCTGATCCTCCTCAATATCCATTGCCAATACAACTTTCATGAACTCCTCTTTGTACATCCGAGAGTCCGTAAAATATGCTTTAACCCCCTGAATGGATTCAGGTCGACTACTTCCTTTTAGACTTCTCCATTGGCATCCACATATTTGAAGCATTGATATAAAGTGGATGGTACAATGTTATGCTCATGCAGAAAGGGTCTTCCCAGCAAAGCATTGTAAGAGACGTGATTGTCGATCACGTAGAAAGTAACCTTCGTACGAGGATTGCCTATTTGAACTTTCAGGCTAATCTTTCCCAGAGGTTCACTTCTTCCAGAATTAAATCCCATGATTATCGTGACGGTTGTTGAAAGATTATGTACAGGAATCTTCAATGCATCTAGTAGAGTCTTTGGTATGATGCTGAGCGCAGACCCACGATCGATCAGGATACGATCAACCTTCATGGTATCAACATATATCGTGAAGTAGAGGGGTCGATCATGACGATTATCTTCTAACATCATATCGTCTTGTGTGAAGGTGATGTTTGGCATCAGCTCCATCACACTATAACAATGAAGGCATGTTATAAGCTTATCCTCTGGTTTCTTGAGAAGTGCTAGACAATATCAGCTTGCGTTAAAGATTTACTCAACATTTCTCGAGTTTTCCTCGAAAGACGGAGTAGCTCAAATATTGACAATTTTGCCGGAGTATTAGCCAGCTGAGCCAGTATATCAAAGTCATATGGCTTCTCAAGTCCCAAAGTTGGAGTCTTCTTCAATACTTTGTTGAAATGGATAGGCTATTTTCCTTTGTCAGATATCGTTGGTTTAGGAAGAGTTGACCCTATCGGAGGTGATGAAGCTGACGGAACATTGACAGCAGGAGAAGATGATGCTTGAGAACCTTTCCCTTCTCCAGTATATCAAAGGAAGCTCACCTCTTCTGAGCCTCTTTTTATCGACCTTCGTCGTAACAAACCTTCCCCTTCTCCTTCTTCTCCTCTAGTTATCAACCTTATTAAGCCTTCTGTGAAGGCTAAGAATCATGTTGTAAATGATGATGTACAAATCAATAAAATAGCATCTCCTTTATAGTATACTGATGTCTTTTATTATACTCGATGTTATTTAAAAATGTTAGATAACTTCGAACCACTTACCATAGGAGCAGTTGAGGCTTCCCGAAACGAAGTATTGCTCGAACCAATGCATGGCTCCTTTTTTTTATTTTCTTCCAGAAAGAACGATGAACTTCCTATAATTGTATTAAAGGAACAGAACAAAAGATCATGCCCGATAGTGAAGAAGAAAATCAAGATAATGGAAGACTTCAACTATGTCGTTATAGTCAGTAATCAAAAGATATCATTCAAAAGAAGGGCTATAATTTTAAAGCTGGTCTCAATGGCGGCAAAGAAAGGCGAACTCCTATTCGTTTTCCTGCTCCAAAAGGAAAATCACAACAATACTACAACAAAACAAAGCGGGGATTAGGTTATACTTCACCAACTCTGACTCCAGAAGCCTCTGAATCCGAGGAAGAAGAACGATCTAACTCTTCTGATTCTATCTCATGGAATTTAGACACCAGTGTAGGGCACGTCCATTGCGTGACTCTATCTTCCAATATGGTGACTGCCGAGTTCTCGGAAGATGACGAAGACTTTGACGAAGCTTCTGAATCTGATCCTTGGGCACAAAGGATGGATACTCAACGGGAGCTTCGCTTTGAGAAACATAAGCCACCTACAGAAGATCAGTTGGTTCAAGTCAATATTGGAGATAAAATTTCTCCAAAACTAATATTTGTCAGTAAAAGCCTCCCTGAAGCGGATAAACAAGAACTAATCCAACTGATTAGGGAATACATTGATGTATTCGTTTGGAGCTATGAAGATATGCCAGGATTGGATCCTCAGATCTCTACTCACAGGCTCAATATTCTGCCAAATGCGAGGCCAGTCAAACAGTAACAACGTCGGTTTCGACCTGACATAATGGATTCCATAGAAGCTGAAGTCAAGAAACTCATCGTCTGCAGTTTCATCAGAGAAGCATTCGGACTGGGTGGCTAATATTGTACCAGTTTTGAAGAATACATATAAAGTCCGTATTTGCATTGACTTCAGAGACCTTAATGAAGCCTATCCCAAGACGAATTCCCTCTCCCAATCACTGATGTCATGATTGACAATACTTACGAATTTAAACGTATGTCCTTTATGGATGGATTTTCATGATACAATCAAATCAAGATGCATCCATAATATGAGAAACATACATCTTTCCGTACTCCTCTTGGAGTCTATTGCTACACTGTCATGCCATTAGGTCTTAAGAATGCTTGTGCAACTTATCAGCGGGCCATGAGTACCATCTTTTGTGATCATTTATGAAAGACTGTTGAATGTTATATTGATGATATTGCTGTCAAAAGTTGTCTAAAAGAAGACCATATTCAAGATTTGAGAATAATTTTCGATCTAATGCGCCAGCATCAACTCAAGATGAATCCTACCAAGTCATTTCTGGGAGTCTCTAGTGGCAAATTTTTTGGATTCTTTATTACCTCTAAAGGTATACACGTTGACCCTGAGAAAATTAAAGCCATTCAAGAGATGCATGCTCCATGCAACCTAAAAGAGCTACGAGGATTCCAGGGATGGCTTGCGTATCACTACAAGAATAAGGGCTTTTCTTGATGGCGATTCCCCATCAAGAAATGGGTATCTTGACGGTTGCAGATCCATCAACTAGGCCGAAGCAAGAAAAGTCTTTCCCTTTTCGTGACGGTCCCTGACAGGGCTTTTCTTGACGATTTTTGCCGTCATTTTATGTAGTTTTCTTGACTGTTTTTAGCCGTCAAGATAGCTCTTTTTAGGAACCGTCAACATAGGCAAAAACTTTTCTTGACACTGGCCTAGTTGACGATTTTTAGCTGCCAAGGAAAGCCCTTCTGTAGCAGGATTGAGTTAATTGTTGACGTTTTATAACCATCAAGAGAAGCTGAAATCAAAATTCTATTTATAATTATATATAATGAATCGAACACACACATAATATCAATAATGTAGAATATTTAATACATAAAATAACTATAAAATCCAATTTTTATATTAACAAACTGTATATTGTTCATATACCACAAACTTTCAATACACGTCCAACCACAAACACCCAACACTTGTCCAACCACAAACATATACAACCAAAGTAATATAGTTTCCATACATCTTAGATGACGGCAAGGCCATGGCTTTCTTCTTCTTGTTCTCCTTGTACATCGCCCACAGCATCGAGCCTAGCAACAATCATGATTCCTCCAAGAATACTGCAATATCAAATATTACATTAATAAAAGTACTAAGTCTGAGAAAGGTAAGTTGCTGATAAGTTAACATGCAAATCTACAGAGAGGCATGAAAGTAAATGCCTAGTAGTGGTTAGGAGAAACATACAACACAGTAAACTTCCTTGCTCAAGTACAATACTGACAACTATAACAATATCGAATGCATTAAAGTAAGCATTTGAGTTCCACATAGAAAGAATAACTAAACCATATGCACTATATCGAATGCATTAAAGTAAACATTTGAGTTCCACTATATCAACTTTAGAAATATGAATTTTCCAAATTCCTGTGTAAGCTCAATAATTATGGATGCAGTAATGTTTCAAGTATAATTGATTTTGAATGATTTACTTATTGAATGATTTACAACTACAACAAAGAGCTGTAGGAGCAACTGCTCTCTGTTATGAAACTGATACTCCATAAAGTGTAGCCAATAACCCATTCCTTCCATTATGAAACTGATACTCCAAGTTCCACCGATACTCACAAATTTCAAGTGTGGTATCAGTACCTAGAGAAGGCAAACTCTTTATGAAACTGATGCTCCAATTTAGGGAGAATGAAGTTAGGAACACATACCCAAAATTTTAGCTCAATTACAAAGTCAAAAAATCCAGCAACATATGTATCAAAGATTGAAAGCCAAGAAATATGGCAAAAATGAACAAAATGTCTATTGCCAAAGCAAAATTACGCAACTTTTATTCCTCATTATAGCCCCCAGTGAAACAACCGAACTAAAAAATCAATCTTCAGAAAACAAACCCAAAATTGATACCCAAAAAATGATACTGACATATAGAGGTTGAGCAACATATAGAGGCTGAGCAATCACTATAAAAGATAAAGAGATATGAGCATTATATATAGGACAAGAGCACATGAGCCTACCCTTGGCAGGAACGTTGGACTAACTTGAGAATCACAATTTTTGAAGGAAGCCCCCTTATTGGATAGTATCCGATCCAAATTCATGGCAGACTTAATGCACCTTATGATATTTCATCTATAAGAAACAAAAATAAAGGTATTAAAATGATACGATAACACTTCACTAAATTTGGAAATATAAGATAGGAATGATAAAAGTTTACCTTCATCAATGAACTCTATAAATACAAAATAAAGGGCAGAATTTAGGCCACCGCAGACACGACAATCAACAACCTTCAACATGAACAATAAAGGTAGTTACAAAAATATTAAAAAAATTGCCTAATACTTTAAAACATGGAGATGGTGTATATGTAGTAGTTCAGCCTGATGAAGAAGAAGATAAAAATCCAATTGAGAGTTCACCAAGTATAAAAATTGCTTCAAAGGAAATGAATAGCTTGCATTCAAAAAGTAAAACATATGAAGGCACACAAGTTATACAAGAGTCGTCTTCCTTCAAATTATAGCTTTTCAGGAAGCCAAACATATTTTAAAAGTTATATCAACAAGTGAAACGAAACAAGCAAGGACATATATCTTACTCAAACTGCTATCCTGACAGATCAGAGAGAAGGATCACTTTTATTGCATAGCGCTATAAAGTTCCATCAACAGTACTATAACACTTTTTAATAGGACAAACCAACTTTAACTTTTTTTTTAATCAAACCAATTTAAAAAAAATGAATATCAAGTTTAATAAGTCAACCCAATTTGTTAAGTTACGATGTGTTAAAACAGAAATGTTGATATCTAACTACAATATTACAAAGCATAATGATTATTCTTGTATTAAAAATTACTTCAGATAATCAATTTATATGCAAACTTTGTCTAACACACTATCTGAAAATACTATGATAATCGAACACACACATGTGTAATATTCATTTCTGGGAAATTCAATCTCCGAAGGTTTGTACTGTATGCTAACAAAAGCATATAGTTCTTGAAAACCTATTTTGTATGCATACGTACTATTAATCAAGAATTCTACAATATAGTCAAGCACACATTACTAGTTTAAAGCAAAAGAATTGATGGACATCATTGCCATTGAGATATGAATTCTTAAAAAATAAGACAAAGTGGCTTTCCTCAAACAGTGGAGGAAAAAAATTAAGATATAAAAGAGTAGAAGCTACTCCTGCGTGCAAGTTGTGGCATATGTTGCTTTCCACACTGGAAGAATATATATCAAGATGAAGTTGGCCGTGGGCTTTCCAGAGGTGTCACCATTATCACCACCCTTTGCAAATATAATTACCACTAATCCCAATTGACCAAAATTAGACTTTTGTAGACAGGGTTTATTTGCCATTGACATTCTCCACGATTATGGCTTTCAAATTCCAGCAAGTTTTGGGTTCCTTTGCAGTGGCCAATTGGAATATTGAACACATACAATCAAATTAGGGGTTTTTCGAAAAAGGGCTTCACCTTGGCATTCTCTCCTGTGTAGTCGCAGCCGATTCCTCAGCGAACACTACCTCGAGCAGGTAGAATGTGTAGATCTGGAGCACAAATTTTCAGAAATCAAGAAATGGAACCAACTTCAAATCCCTAAAATAAAAAAATTCACAAATTTATAGAAATCAAAAGAGGAAAATTTCTTTTTTCATCTATATCATCATCATAACCCAAAAAGAGAAAGAAACCCTAATAAAACCCTAAGAAATGGTACCTCATGTCCTCGAGGTTGAAGTCATCATCGTCAAAATCTGCCTCCTCGTCCAAAACGGCGTCAATGGTCGATCGCGACGTCGAAGCAGCGGAGCACGCCGTCGTGCCTCTTCTTCTTTCCACTGCACCTCTTCTTCTTTCCGATATTGCTCTTTCTTGGCGAAGGAAAGAATGACAAGAGATGGCACGGCAGAGTGCTCTGCTTCTTCAATGACCGGGATCGGGACGGCTGGGCTCGAAGGAGAGGAGTGGATGAAATAAAGGGAGGAAGAGAGGAAAGGACTCAGAGAAGAGAAGGAGAAATGGAGAGAGGAGTTGAGAGAGAATTTTTTCATCAGAAGAAAGTTTGCTGCTTCTCTCCATAAAAACTAACCACAACCGTCAACAAATATAAACAAATTGAAAAAATTACTATAATGGCAGTCAAAAAATTTGTGCCAATTTTTTCATACATACGTTAATTGACGGTTTTCGTCAATCCGTCAACAAAAAAAATTGTGTTTCTTGACGGATCCTCTAAAACCGTCAACTGTTATGGTAAAAATTTGCTAATTTAACTTAAAATGCATACTTTTTTGACGTATACCTAAAACCGTCAAGATAACCACTATTGTTGACGGTTTTTGACGACCGTCAACTTATAAACCGTCAAGAATCGTTACTTTTCTTGTAGTGTATATTAGGAGATTCATCTCAAATCTCTTTGGATGCTGTAGACCGTTAACTCAACTCATGAAGAAAGGCGTGTCTTTTATTTGGACCGAAGAATGTCAATAAGCATTTGAAGATATAAAGCGGTACTTGATGAGCCCTCCAATTCGAGTACCTCCAGTGTCAGGAATACCTTTCCTGATGTATGTTCGAGCAATGGACCACTCTTTAGGTGCTTTATTAGCTCAGAAGAATAAAGAAGGTCATGAACAGGCTATCTACTACCTTAGTCGCATGATGATTGGAGCTGAGCATCGATACACTCCAGTAGAAAAAGAATGTCTAGCTTTAATGTTTGCTGTTCAAAAGATGAGACATTATATCACTGGCCAAACTATTCATGTTATTTCTAGAGTTAACCCTCTCAGGGTCCTGATGAGGAAGCCCAGTACACTCAATCCTAGGCTTGCAACCTGGGCCATATTGTTAACACAATATGATATGGTTTATGTTCCTCAAAAGTCTGTTAAAGGTCAAGCCCTTGCTGACTTTCTAGCAGCTCATCCAGTTCCTGAAATATCTAAACTCTACGATGAGATTCCAGATGAAACCTTGGAGTCTAAAATAATTTCAGAAGAAATTCTTATTTGGCGTTTATTCTTTGATGGTGCATCCAGAATTGGACCAAAAGGTGCTATTGTTGCTGTAGTTGGAGTTGTTCTCGTATCACCAGAAGGGTTAGCTATCCAAAGAGCTTATTCTTTAGATTAGTTGTGTTCCAACAATATGTTTGAATACAACGCTCTGCTTATTGGTCTCCAATTGGCTCAACAATTAGATATTGAGTATCTTGAAGTTTACGGAGACTCCAAACTGATTGTCAATCAAGTTAGAGGCACATACGATGTTCGACATCAAGATTTGGTTCCATATCATGATACGGCAATCAGGATGGCCACTTCATTCAAAGGTTTCTTCATCGAGCATATACGCCGAGCATGTAACACGGAAGCTGATGCACTCGCTAATCTTGCAGCAGTATTAGCAATTCCTGTCAGAAGGCAACAAATGATCGTCATCATTAATAGAGAGTTATTTTGTGTCCAGAATAACTTAAATATGTAAGTTAACAACCCAAACATAGAATTCAATAATTCAGTTGAAATTTGTGCCATTATTGAAGATTGGAGGACTCCTTTCATAGACCTTGTGGTCCATGATATCCTACCTGAAGACCCTAAGGAGGCTACAACAATTCGACGATGGCCACTCAGATTTTACTATAATCATACTATAAAGACACTCGACCGACGAACGTTTGACGGCTTACTCCTACGCTGTCTTACGGGGGAAGAAGCACAATAAATACTTCGTGAAGCTCATGACGGTGTTTGTGGTGCACATCAACTTGGTCCTAAATTACAGGATCACATTAGCCGTATGGGCTATTATTGGCCCTCAATGGTATCTGATGCAATCGTGCATACAAGAAAGTGTCGAGCATGTCAAATCTATGCTGACTTCATTCATCAACCGTCAGAATTCCTTCACCCGATAGCGGCATCTTGGCCCTTTAAAGCTTGGGGAATGGATGTCATCGGTCCTATCAACCCTCCCTCGTCTCGAGGACATCAGTTTATATTGGCCATAACTGATTACTTCTCAAAATAGGCTGGAGCTATACCTCTAGCTGAAGTCAAGACAAGAAGCGTCATTAACTTAATCAAGCATCATATGATTTATAGGTTTGGTGTTCCTCGACGAATCATTCATGATAATGGGCCACAATTCATCAGTCAGAAATTCACTCGATTCTGCGATGATAATAGGATCAATAATATTGCTTCTACAGCTTACAATCCTGCAGCTAACGGGTTGGCAGAAGTATTTAACAAAACTATCATTAAACTCCTAAAGAAGTTTGTTTCTACCAACAAATGAAATTGGAGTGAAAAGCTTGGAGAATGTCTATGGGCTTACCGTACTACTATACGTACTCCACAGGCTGCACACCTTTCTCTTTGGTATACGGATGCGAGGTTGTCTTACCATTGGAAATCCAGATCTCTTCCCTAAGGATTGCTATTGCAAATGAACTAACAACCGAAAATAATGATCGCCTGAGACTTCAAGAGCTTGAAGCACTTGACGAAAAATGGCTCATAGCTTAACAACATATTGAGTTATACCAAGCTCGTCTATCAAAAGCCATCAACCGTAAAGTCAAGGTCCGAACATTTCAAAAAGGAGAACTAGTTCTAACCGTCAGACGTCCTATGACTATGACGCACATGAGCAAAGGCAAATTCAAAGTGAAGTGGGAAGGACCCTACATTGTAAGCAATGTTTTCTCCAACGGAGCATATCAATTGACTGGTATGGATGGTCGAGTCGCCATGATGCCCATTAATGGCAAATTTCTCAAGAAATATTATGTTTGAAGAAAAAGAAGAAATATCAACACAGAGACTCAGAATGTAAATAAGATTCCTTTTTATTTGCATAAATTTAAAACAGAAGAAAATACATAAAATTAACGAGGACCAGAGCCCTCTTGATTGAAAATATATTTTGCAAGAAGCTCGAAGACATTATTTTTCGATGACACTAGCAGTTCGCAGGCAGCCTTCCTCAGAGCTTCTTCCTCGGCAGTACTCCCAAGCTCCACCAGCTTGGCGAGAATGTCCTTCTACTTCTGTCCAATGACAGTCGAGCTTTCTCCGATTTCTGGCTGAGTAGGCGACGGAGGCTCATCAGAAGGAGTGTCGAGGATGACTTCGATCTTCAAGATAACTTCCGCCTCCTTAGCCATTTCTTCTGAAGACATTTGTGAATGAAAGAAAAAGAGTGAATGATGTTTTCAGAAAAGTTCCATACTATTTAAAGGCAAATGAAAGCCAAAAATTCTGTCTCAAGAATCGAGACAACCTTTCCTCGAAAAGGCATGCTTATTCATCAGTCTTTTCATCTCTCTTTCATTTATTATCGTTTATTTACTCTTTCGTAAATAAAGTCACAAGATAATAAATACTCAAAATCCCCCGTAGAGCTTATCCAAATCATTAATTCCGTCTTTTGAAACCCAGTTGTTTTGAAAGATGTCCTTTCTTTATGATAAATACGTATTATCGCAGATATTGACTTTTTAGACACGATATTCTGACTTTTATAGAGAAATGTGTTCACGTCCACATTACCTCTGGATTCTATTTTCTATATCATCACATCAAAATCAAATCATAAAGAAGAGAAAATTATTCTTTATTCCTTCTTTAAAAACATAGATACATCTTGATGGAAATCTATTACATGTTGGATTTTTATTCTAAATCTAATAAACGAAGGTCTATTACATCTTCGGATCTTCTTGTTGATGCCAGTTCCTTGTCGTCTCGACCTGAAGTAACGAGCAAGACAACGAAACTAACTCTGGTCTTCTCTCTCAGAAAGACGAGAGGAGAACCCTAGAGTATAGCAGCTCAAAGATAAGATGTTGTCAATACAACTGGTGGAGAAGAGACGACCCGTCATGAGAATTAGGAACGAGATTACCCTCGTGATACGATTCCTAATTCTGTCTCTCCATGTCCAACTCTCATGTATAAAGGCCCTTCCTAGTATATAAGAAAGACCCTTCTGGAACATGGAGAGTCCTGAGCTGTCTGATTTGAGCGTCAGAATCACATGAGCTGTTTGATGTGAGTGTCAGAAGAATGCCCCCATAACATCTGAGTCGCCGATGCCACTTCTGAAGAACCTTGCCAACTAGACTTCTGCAAATATCAACAAAGAATGAAAAGTTAGCAAAATCTATCAAACTGCGCGCCTTTGATCAACAGGCGCACATCATCAGAGTCAACCTATAGGTGCCTATGATAAAACACGTGCCTCTGACCGAAGTCAGGCACCGGATTGCAATACAAGCCTCTTCTCAGAGTTTCAGGCGTACGTCTACAACATGTGCCTCTGACCGAAGTCAGGCACTGGATTGCAGTGCGCGCCTCTTCTCAGAGTTTCAAGCATAGGTCTACAACATTCACCTCTGACCAAAGTCAGGCACTGGATTGCAGTGCGCACCTCTTCTCAGAATTTCAGGCACACGTTTACAACATGCACCTCTGACCGAAGTCAGACACTAGATTGTACTGTGCGCCTTTTCTCAGGATTTCAGGCGCACGTCTACAACATGCGTCTCATTTCTACAAATCAGCGCCTGTCTTCAAAACAGTCTCAGTAAAAAAAGTGGCACAAGTTAAACAATAATTCATGAATGGCGCTCATGTATAGAAACCACTAGTTCTTTGTTGGAACTTACTATCAAAATCAATTATGTTTGTACGGAAGATCGTCGATGATATAAAGCATGGCAAACCAACTTCCGAAGATGCGGTATGCAGAAGAACAACATCAAATTTTGGTAGCACAAAAAGGTTCACGAACGTTGAACTCTTGACCACCGAGGGGTTTCTATGAAGAACCATCGCCATCAACAGAAAGAAGAAATGAAAAGAAAGAGTTCATGGACATTTCTTTTTTGATTTCTCCTATCAGCTATTTAAAGAGCTTAAAAGATATGAACGGGTGCGTCATTTTAGGAGCCTATCTCGGGAAGGACCTAAACGAAATGTGCTCAAACCACACAAAAATTGCCATGTGTTCTTCGAAAAGCAGCAAACATTTGAGTTGGTCAAAATGGTGCATTGGCACGCGCCACTAAACAGATCACACGAAATGGTTTGCAGAAGGGTGCCAGAAATAAATTTTTCATTCTTTTCTTACATAAGAAAATGGAAAACAAGTCCCTACAAAATAAGTTATGCAAAAGACAAAAGAAAAAGTGGTGCCTCTACAGAAACCAATACTTCTTCACATCTTCTTCACCAGCTTGGCAAAGAGAAGTGCCTAACTGATGCATATCACGAATCCGTGAATGACGCATCAGACGAAAAAATCCTTCTGTATCACCGTGCTCTTCAGAAGAGGACGAAGGACCACTGTTCAGACGATAAAAGATTGTTATGGTCAATCCAAAGCATTCTAAGAAATTGTTTGCTCGTAGCGATCGGTCAGCCTCGTACAGGACCGTAGGTACAGTGTCAGGCCTTGTCTCCTGAACTTTCACTTCGGCATTAATGCCGGTCGCCATCTCCTTCTTCTTAGGTGTCATAGAAGTACAAAAGTAAGGGATGAGTACAAGGACCTCTCCTTTTATATATGACCAACCAACGCTTCATATTCTCCATGGGAAACCAAACATCATTAATATAACTCGGGAAGACGAAGAGGAGATCGAATGTTTTCAAAAAAAAATTTATTATGACGGTTGAGCATTGACTGGCACAACCCAAACAAAACCAACATAATTCAAAGTATTTCAAAACTCTGATGTATTTTCAAGTTTCAAAAACTTTAAAGGGGGTCTTGTAGAGCCTAAAAATTAAGATGTGCCACCCATTAAAATATTCGATCATTAGATGGCGCCAAAATATTATATTGCGACAAACAATCAAGTTGCGTAGCTTCAGGTTGTGCTGGAGTCAGGTTGCACGAGAGCCATTTGGCGTACTTCTTTGAAAAGCTGTAACGACGTCATCATTATCTGACAACTGACAGCACAGAGATTAAGAAAAATTACTTCGAATCCTGCACAACGCGGCGCTTGAGAAGATTTTGTCAGCATGTAATTAATACTGACAACTGGTTCACGTAAGTCACTGAATGGCACAAGGATTAATCAGTACAACACAGAAGACCTAGTCAAAGGTGCCAGTTGTTAAGTTGCGCCTATGCGCAGCCTGATAAATTGGCGCCACTTGATTAACTCTTATTTTAAAACAGGGTGACGTGGCACGCAAGCCATCAGCTTTGCAGAGCGTACCCACTATACTGCCTACGACCATGCGCATCTCAATTAAATAATACCACACATCTACAGTAGTTGGTGCAAACCGCTCGCACAGGTTGTTGCATTGCGCCCACGCGCAACCTGATGAAGCTCGCACAAAGTAATCAAACAGTGTTCAAAATAGAGTGACGTGACACGCAAGCCACTAACTTCGCAGAACGTGTCCACTATACTACTCACGACCATGCGTATCTCAATCAAATGATGCTGCACGTCTACAGCAGTTAGTACAACCGTTTGTGGAAGTGAACAAGAGGCGCGTAATCTGAAGCGTGCGACACCCAGAATAACTACTAAATGGTTATTTCCTGAACTCTATAAATAGAGTTTCAAATCATTCTCAAAGCATCAAGAGTGATCATAATCTCGGTGCATTCTCCAAAGGCTCGTGTCTTCAATATCACATCATCCAAGGGATAAAGTGATCGTCTTCTGATCAGATTCCTATAGTTGTACTTCCCCAGAAATCAATTATACTCCCATACTCTTTTTCTTAGTTTGTAATAAAACTTTTTGTTTTTTGCAAACATTCATTTTCTATTTGAGATTTTGACTTATTCCCTATATAAGATTTTATTTCCTATTCGTGACTTGTTTTCTATTCAAGAATTGTCTCCTATCCGCGACTTTATTGAATTTTGATTTTCTGGTTGAGATTTTGTTCCTATTGAAATTTCGTTTTCCATTCGAGATTTTTGTTTGAAACTTCGTTTGCTACTCGAAATTTTGTTAGACTTTGTTCCCTATATGAGATTTTGTTTCTTATTTCAAGATTTTGTCTCCTATCTGATACTTTGCTTCCTATTCACCATTCGAGACTTTGTTGCCAATTCGGAATTTTGTTCCCTATATGAAATTTTGTTGCCATTCGAGATTTAATTTTCTGTTCGAGAATTTCGTTTACAATTTGAAACTTTCTTTCCTGTTCGAGATTTATTTCTAAAATCTTTATGTTTGTCTCTTTAGTACTTAATACTCATTATTGATTTTTGTCGTTTCTTAGTACCTAATAAAATCCCTTATTTTCTAAAAGACATATAACATCATCTTTTATCGTGACTTTGACTATTGGAACTCATTTTGAATTCTCTAAAATTTTTAGAAATTCCTATGGATAAGGTTGAGAGACTATTCGATGACCTACTAGGGCGTAGCAGTTGTACGCTGTAGCCATTATCTGGATTACAGAGACTGAGGGTTCACTGCAGCCAGCAGCGTACTAGCGAGACATGAACTCCAGGTTGAAGTGATTTTAGACATTCATAGGTTTTCAGACATTATTGAGACTTTGTCCTAAATTCTTCTTCATATTTTGATACCTTGAGTTTCTTCGTTAATAATTGTCTGAAAATTGATAAAGTTGATATAGTATTCGGTAGCATATTGTTATCCGAGTCACGGAACCGAAAGTTCATTACAGCCAGATATTACTGACGGGGCAGGGATTCTAACTAAAGTGACTTCAAATATCTATATGTTCTCGGATACCATAGAGACTATATTCCCTTTTCATATGATTATTAATTTTTTGAGAAACACTGCATGTTCACCTTGATTTGATACTAATACCTCCTGGGTAACTTTTATACATTTTCTTAATTTAACCCTTGTAATTTCCCTTCTTGTATTTTATTGTTGGATCATTTGATTTTTCTCAATAAATATACATCGCTAGATTTTGATTCTGTTCCACTAGATTTAAATCGAACCTATATTTTGATCGTGTTTGTCTAAACTTCGATCTTGATCATACCTATCTAACCGTGATCTTCCTGTTGTACTAAACTTTCGATTTTGATTGTGTTTAGAAGATCGTACCCTCATGAATTATCCCTCTAAGTCAAAAATTAAAATCCATCCCACCTCGTACCTGTTCGATTCTCGATCGTTGATCATTGTTACAACATGTTATTTCGACCTCCTGTATGAAATTATCGTACTTGGTCTCAAGGCTCAGAGCGTCTCAGTGTTGCATAAGATCGGCAGAAGCACTGGGCGGACAACAACAGACGACCCCTAGAGTTCGCAGTTAGAGACATAGTGTTTTTGAAGATCTTACCGACCAGAGGCACTATCCGATTTGGCAGAGGCAGAAAACTCAGTCCCAGATACATCGGACCCTTCGATGTGACACAGCGGATTGGCGGGGTTGTATTTTGACTAGCGCTTCCTACTAGTCTAGAGGGTGTACATAATGTCTTCCACCAATCCCAGCTCTGCCGTTACAATCCTGACCCGAGCCATGTCGTTGACAACTCAGAGTTGGAGGTTGGCCCGAGTCTGACCTACGTGGAGCAGCCTGTGGAGATTTTCGACCGCAGAAAGAAGCAGCTGAGGAACCAGACTATACCGCTTGTCAGAGTCATGTGGAAGCACCAATATCCAGGAGAGTTCATACGGGAGCGCGAGGATGAGATGCAGGAGCGTTACCCCAGTTTGTTTGTTTGATTGTATTTTACTTTTTTAATAAAGTTTAGATGCAATAAAATAGTTTGTGTTGATTGAGAAAACATTACTTTGGGTTTTAAGATTTTAAATGAGTATTTGTTTCCTAAATTTCGAAGACAATTTTTCTAGGGGAGATTTGTAACCCCACTTTTCAAATTTTTGGAATTTAAAGTCTCCTCCCGATTTGGGTTGCTTGATAAATATATTTTTATTTTAAATTTCCATGTTATTTAATTTGAGGAGAGAATTGAATTTATTAGCTTGGGTAGTTAACTCACTAGTTAGTTATAACAACTTGGGTGGTCCCCACTCTTCTAACAAATTTTCTAATAGAAATTAGGATGATTGTGTAAATAGTTTGGGTGAGAGGACCTAATTGCTTTTGGCAAATTGTTTCTTTGTCTATATAAGCTTTCCGAGGAGAGAGAATCCTCATTCCTTCCACTCTTCATTTTCTTTAAGAACTCAAGACAGAGTTCTTTCCAATCCCCATTTCCTAAATCCACGAAACCCTAACCGTATTTTTCTTCATCGATCGGCATGATGGTGACGGCGGCGAAACCGATCTCCGGAGGCTGAGCTACAATCGGCATCCACCACCATCGATGGCTCTCCTATGCGGCGCACGACCAGCAGCGGCAGTTTCCCCTGTCCTCTTTCTCGACGACTCTGCGGGGGACGGCGGTGATCGATCTTCTTCGACGACGGGACGATGATTCCTCTAGTGCTCCGATCATTTTGATAAATTGCTTAGTGAGTTTTGGTTGAATCATTTCCTTCTTGCTTTAAATCTTGATATCATCGATCTGAAATTTCAGATCGAACTGATCGTCGGTTCAAATCTTGAACTTGAGTTGATCAGGACTATTTGACACAGACTTGAGCGGTGTTCTCTACAGATCTAGTGATTAGCCTTCGAAGAACCATTGATCACCCTTGGGTGAGTTCATTTTTGTACATTTCTTCAGTACTCGCTGTGATTGATCGCTTGATTAGTTCTTTCCTCTATTATTATTTGTTCGGTTGAGCAGTCCTTTAGCTTCAAATTGGGAAGAATCTTAATTGAATCAACTGGAAGCATCAAGTCGAGGTATCTTTAGTTTTTGATGTTTCATGAATTTTTCTCGATTTGGATTCTTTGTGTTTTCTTCGATCTATGAGCGAAGTTGTTGATGATTTGATCCAATAGGATTTTGAGAGCGATCGAGTCGGAGACTTGTATCCAACACGTAGGACACGTTCTTGATCTGCATTGTTTCCTTACTTTCAGGTACTTATGCTACCTTTCTGTCAATTTTTAATTCTCTATTTCTGTGTTTAAATGCGAGGTGTTGGCCAGGAATGAGTCTTGAATAGGTGGTTCGTGTCTGTGTGCGTGTTCCGTGATGTTCGTTTCCAAGTGTTGCTCGTGTCGAACCTGTGTGCGTGTCAGTAGGTGATGGCGGGGAGGTGGAATGAGAAAGTCTGTACCGGGCTTGGAGCCTTCAAATTTGATTGTCTATTCAATTTGATTGATTATATCTGTACTTTGAATTCAAACATTTTACTAAACATTGATTTGAATAATTTTAATCCTCGTTCCCTGACTACTCATGGTTGGAACCGTCGATCTAGATGCCTCTTGAAATCTTGATTCTCTTTAATTTTTCTTGGTTTAGTTATGGCGGATTTGGGGTTTGATTTGGCTGAAGAGAAGTATTTGATTTGATTCTATATTCGTATAAAATTTTTGTATAAATCCTTGCTTAGTTTTGGTGGGGTTTAATGGTGTATCTTCTGTTTCTTTCCAAAACCTGAGGTTTGGTAGTAGCCGTTACATTCGAAAACTAGGTTTCATCTGTGATGAAGTGGAGGGCTCTGTTATATTCTTTTGTTGTGTGTAATTTTATAGGTCAGGAAGGCTATTGTAATATTTTTAAGGTGCTTCTAGTTGAGCAGGTTTAACTGGGTTAGGTTTGCATGTGTGCTTTGATGGGTTTGAGCCCAGGAGACTGATTGTTCTAACATTCATTTGAATGACATTTTCAAATTTTTTTTAGGAGGAGGATGGACTACTGGTTAGCAATTAGACTTTGAGCTTGTTAAAAACATAATGGTTAAATTGATACGATTTGGAAACAGACTGAGAACAGCTTTAAGTCATGCATGTTGGGCCTGCTAGACACTGTATAGAATTTGACTTGGACATTAGTTTCAGTAGCATGAGTTGGTTTTGTAGCAGCAGTTTATTAATATTTATTTAATAACTTGTAGAGTGTATTAGTGATCTCAATTATTTTGTTACTTATTTCTAAAAATCCTGTCACTTATTGATATATTATATTTTCTGTTAACTATTGATCTTCAAAAATGAAATTAGTAGTCATTAATTTATATAAATATCCGAATATGGGTTAAATAGATTATTAGCATCTATTTCTAATAATATTAGTAAATTCCTTACAATAAATAGTTGGATAATATGTATGTGTATCATTTTATTAAGTAGTTATTTAGATTCTAAATTACTATCTTAACTTAAAAGTTTAGCTTCTTAAATAATAAATGATGACTCGATAATTAATTAGATTATTTAGTTAAACATAAAATAGCTAGTGTAATTATTAGAATTTAACCAACTTGTACTCATTATCAGGAGAACATCCAGCTTTAATTCATATTCCCTATCACCTTGAGCAAGGCAAGTACATTCTATGGTTTATGTTCATTTACATTCATACCATGTGCTTTTCTTGTGGCACGTCATGACACGATATCCTGTACTCTTGTATTTTCATGTTCTTTTACTTACTTGTGGTCGGAGAGGGAAAATACACTAGCTATGTGACCAAACCCAAAGATCAGAAATTCAGGTTGATAGCTTAGGTCTCACATCGTGCATGTGGGACTCTAAGCTACACCGATATTCTTGTACTCCTGTGCTTACCCCCAGCCGGTCATATATGCTAGTTGTATTTCAAACATTGTGCACATGTCAGGTTCTTGTACTTCAGGTTCAGGATTTACATTCTTGTACTTTACATTCCTGTACTTTACATTCTTGTACTTTCATGCTCTTTACATTCCATGTTTTCCTGTACCATTTTTATATCCTGATGTTTTTGTCATTACCTAGAACTGTACTTTGCTCCGCTCCTGATTGGATATGTTGCAGGTGAGATGGAGGCTATGTGTGACATGTACTATAGGCGTGAGCCTGCTGACGTGGTAGAGCCAGCTGGAGTTGCTCTGGACTTAGAGGTCGAGGAAGCCTAGTTACCTTACCTCTAGAAGTTTATATTTTATTGTATCTGAGACTCAAACTTACTTTTGATTTACCATTTCTGGATGAACGTAATAATTCTTGGACATGTACTTGGATTATGGGGTCGATTTAGATGTCGTGATTGTATATATTCATGTTTGACTTGTTAGTTTTCCTAGCTTGGTACAACTTACTTCGTCGTGTCTAACGACGAAGGCTGGACGTGTCCGACTCATGTCTGATTATTCGGGAACGGGTCGTGACATACAGAAAGTATGACTTCGAAGTAAAAATGATGCTCTATGAGGAATGGTTGAAAATGTTTATCAATTATTAGATGTGATGATTCAAAGAGGTTTGGGGCCCAACGTAGTAACATACAATACCTTAATGGAAGGATATTGCCTAATAAAATAACAAGTAATGCAATTAAGGTTTTTAAGTTAATGCTCTCGCGAGGTTATAAGCCAAATACAATTACTTACAACATCTTGATCAATGGCTTTTATATGTGTGGAAAGGTTGATAGAGCTAGACACCTTTTTGATGAAATGCCATGTAAGGGATTTCAATAAACATCAGATATATACAATATTATGTTAGATGGATTATACCAAGCTGGAAAGTTGCAGAGTAGATCATTAGGCTTGTAGCAGAGTTGAGTCGTGATCGTTTATAAGTTAGAAGGGAGAATAATGAATCACCATCAGGATTTGAATTGGGAACATGATACTCTTGTTCGAATAATAAAGTTTTTGTTGAATAAACTAACTTTCGATTAATGGTGCATCATATGCTGATTCTGTTCTGAATACCAAATAATAATGTGGATGCTACTACATTATTATCCTAAATAAGCTTGTATAAATAGGCCACTGCATTACATACAGTTGTTTGTAACAATTTAGTTGGTGTCTTGAGTTATCGCACTACAAGCAAAATGGTCAGTGTTCTTTCTTAGTTCTTCGGTTAACTTACTTGTTCTGATATAATATCGAATGAATTACGTACTCTGTTAATTAGTCGTTTGACAAATTTCGATATTGTTGTTTCCCAGTCTAGTCAAGGTTCAAAGGTAAACTATGGATTCTCCATGAGCACAAATGATATCGGTGTGTCTGGGTAGAGCAGCCAAAGCAAGGTTGGAAATATGAGTAATATTGGAGTTGGAAATGGAAATAAAGTCACCAAAACAGAGCCTGCTCCAAGTAAGGGCCTCTGGGGAAGCTGTTCGGTTAACCTAAGGGAAAGCCGTTGCATATGCCCGAGTCTCATCCTACTATGAGTAGAGAGAGATGGGGATGCCAAAAATATTAAAAATGATCAAATAAACCCTTACTTAAGTAAAGCTTTATGTGTGCTTGTACTTAATCCTAATAATTAATAAAGACTTATAACACCATGTCTTTGAAATTCAGACCTAGTCCGACCCATTGGAACATTTTTCAAGAAAATCATCATTCCCTCATCTGTACATCCAAAGGGAAGAATATCACCTATGACTAAAATTCTGCGAATCATGGAGACAAAAATTAAGCATAAGAAAAAGAACTATAGTACAATATCATTTGAGTTTTGAAGACACTGAGTTAGGTTAAGATCCGGGATCATAATAATAATGATGATCCATATATATTAAATGTAATGGTCTGTACTCATAATCTAAATATAATCCATATATCTTAAATTTCTCAAAATATAAACGTTTATAGGAAGATGAATGATTTAAAGTCTATCATCACATTAAAACACTGACATTGCACTAAACCAAAAATATCGAACTAAAATACTGAACCAAAGAGAGGCCCTAAAATTAATTCAAAGCCAGATCCTAAAATTGATAAGAATTCCTTCCTCAAAATTAAACCAAAAAATGAAAAAAGAGAAGGAACAAATAGGAAAGAGAGTCGGGATGGTCGATCGGCGAATCCTCCTGCTAAGTCGGTGAATCCTCCTGCTAAGTCGATATCGTCATCGGGGAGGCTAGGTTGATCTCCTGCTAAGTGGGCGGGAACTCGTACTAATGCGGCGGAAAGGAACTCCGGTTAGGTCGGCATGGGAAGTAGGGTTTTATTTTAGGGGGAAGAAAGTTTTTTGGTTCAGAGGGAGGGATTACTTTTGGGGGGAATAAAGGAACTTTTTTGGTTACAGGAGGGAAAGGAAACCAATCTGTAGGAACACTTTGCTTAGCAAGCACGTGAAATGCACATGTGTGCATCCCAAATTTGAAACATATTTGGTATACTAGAAAAGCGTTCCTAAATAATAATAAAAATCTAAAAATTAAAATAAATTATATCAGGAACGCTTTTCTGTTCTGGAACACTTTTGTTACGTTACAACCACTAGGTACAGATAATGTGTTCCGAATTGAAAATTGCTTGGTGTTCCAAAATAACCATTTTGGTGTAGTATTAACGCGATACAAAGGAAGTAGGTAAAGCAAGAGCAAGTAAATGACAAGTAAACATAAGGAATAATAAGAAATATGCACTAGCTACGTGAACACGTGTATTTATAACACTATTAAGCATGTAGGGGCTAAATATGTATCAGGCATATCAAGGAACGATATCCTATTAGTCACGCACGAATCAGGTATGTCTATTGACAATGCTATCAGTCATGCATGAAATGGACATCAGGTATGCATATCAAAAATAATATATTATTAGACACAAAAATTTGTCCATGGCTAAGTATACTACATGTCTTATGAGTGTCCTCCCTCCCGACACAAGACACAAAAAAATGCAAGCAAATGAAACACATAACATGTCAACAAGTGAGTGTGAATATGCATGCAAGTTGTTAAGTAACATCGAGATACTTGTACTTGTCTTTTTACCGGATGTTGGCCAAATATTGTAAATTACTTATACAAATAATAGAAAAAAAAATTAGTTCTATTCTAAAGGAAATTCCTAATGTGATTTCTAGTTAACTAACTATTGGATGTCTCTAACTAGTTACTAAGTTATTAATTCTAACTAACTCTTATTCCTAACAATTAACTCCTACTGACCCAACACTGCCTAATATACTCTAGTCTCAGCTTCAAGGCCTGGCCCGTTAAAATCTAGTCCTCTAACTAAAAGACCTCGCTCACTGGTCTTGAACCCCATTTCATTCAAATATTGGCCTAAGTCTAGATCTACCCAGAGTCCTTGGCTCAAACCTAATTCTAACGACTACACTATAATAATGTTTTTAAATTCCCTAAAGAGTGAGACCACCCTGTTTGTCCCGATATTAGCTTAGACATCGAGACAATGTCGACTAATAGCTTCCTTGTGTCTCCTTCATGCGGACATAGGTACCTCTATCGGTTTTGGTGTCAAACTGAAACAATGACGTAATACAAGTAGGAAAGTATCACCTGATTCAAGTAATCACAAGCTCCATATCCTTAGTATCCGACACGCTTGTTCCTGTGTCCAGAACGGATGGAGAATTTGCTCAGACACTATATCGAACACAACATATGCAAGAATATAGAAGACCTCTGGAGAAATCAAAAGATCAATCAAAATTTGATTACAACTTGATCTTAACACCACCAAGACAACCTATCTAACCAGATACCTGAACCATCTTAGAATGGAACTTACCAGCTTTAGTTCTTTTCGGTGCCCAATTGTCACGCCCCAGAACCAGAATACTGGAGAGCGGGGGAATGACTCAGCCAGCTACGTATTACGGGTAGTTGAATACCGTATAATACGATCAATGTTGTCTACTAGACGAGGGGGTGCATACTACATGAAAGTCTTCCTAGGGTCACTTCCCATTTATTGTCTCAATCATTCAAATAAGAAACAGAAATAGAGAACATGTGAAATAAAGCAGTAAGGCGTCCCAAACGCTCAGTCAAAATATTCTTGATATCTGGCTTTATAAAATGCAGCCAGATAATGTAGTAAGTATACATAATTGTTATCAGCTGCAGCCTGACTTAGTTACAATTATGCAAAAGTAGGTACAAGACAATCCGACTAACATGTCGGTGCCAAACGACAAAGTATAAAGTATTTAACAAAACGAGCAGGGAAGTAAGGAACCCACTCGAGTCCTCCTGCGATCATCCCTCTAGTGTTGACCATCTTGGAGGTAGAAGTAAGCTGGATCCTCGGGGACTGGCTCTAAATCTGGCCATGCAAAACCAGAGAGGTTAGACCTCTAATAGCAAGTACCGCAAGGAAGCACGATATGAAGGATGAAACTAGTAAATAAAAGAATATAATAATAGATCTCTGCTTGCCACTGGGATTCACATAATATCATGACACTTTGAACCAACCTCCCAACCAAACAAGGACAGAAGTTGGCCCGTCATGTCCTGACATTCTGATCATCTCAGTTAGGTAACAGAGTAGATACAGTACACAAACAAATCAATTTAAACGGCCATTCAACTACTATGGCTTGCTACTGTGATTTCTAAATTATCCTGGATATATGTAATAAAGGATTCCTCAGTTCTTACGATGTACAAGCAAGGCTAGTTTACCCAGTCAATCAATTGCGCCAATCATGAATTAGATGAGTCCCACTAGGACGCCCGTCATCAATATACGATATACAATAAATAATATAACCAGATACCGCTCCATGCCCGTGTGGCAGGTTTGCAGTATCTGTGGGGACCAGCCGGCTTGTCGGGCACTACTAGTCCCAAGAGGGCTGCTATGTAAGAACTCTGGAATCCGTTCTCTCCATGAAATCATTATTTTACTTAACTTAATAGCCTCTATGTTAAGCGAAATCCTATGCCATGGATCGTGGTCATTCAAATGAGTACTTTCGTACGGGGTACGATATGCAATTCTACAACAATACCAGTGCGGTTAGGTTGTAGGTCTTACATAGCGTAATGTACCAATCAAAATTAACCATGGAATAATCATCCCTTGACCATAAAGTACACATGCTCCTTTTTGTAGAATAAATAAATAAATAATTAAATAAATAATTTGAAACCTGCATGTGCCTGTATGCCAATACTCGAGATTAGCCAGTCATTTACAATAGTTCATAATTAATATGAACGTGTCTCATTCATTCAATCCAATAAGACGACTAGCCAGCCTCTTAGTTCCAACTAGGAATACATGATCAATTATCAATCGAGATAACCAACTATCATATTATAATGTCAAGACAATAATTAATGTAAGTAAAAGCCAAGGTAATTAATCAAGGTCAATCAATGTCAATCAATGTCAATCAACGTCAATCTGGAACAAGGATCAGCCAGAAGGCTACAGAATCAGAGTTCGTGCGACCAGGAAATCATGCGGCTAAGGAAGCTTAAATTCATGCGGTCAGAACAACATGCGCCCATGCGGCTAGGACCACACGCGCCTAAGCGGCCGGGGTTAAAATAGTTCCATGCGGCTCAGCAATGCCCAAGCCATATGGCTGAAAAAGGTTGCAGTCTCATGCGGCTACGGTTAATCATGCGACCATGCGGGCAAAAGAAATTCTATGCGGCTAAGGGATAGCAAACCCTATGCGGCTCGAAATGTCATGCGCTCATGCGGCTCGAAATGACATGCGCCCATGCGGCTGAACATGGGACAAGCCTATATGCAGCTAAGAAAACTAATTTCATGCGGCTAAGTGCTATCCTATATACGACTGAGAGGTCATGCGGCGCCATGCGGCTGCGGGACCGAATGCATATGCGGCTAGCTAAGAACTCATGCGGCTGACTAAGCCCATACGGCTGGGACTGGAATCAGTCTCATGCGGTTCAAACGAATGAACTCATGCGGCTGGAATGCCCATGCCCTATGCGGCTAGAATGCCCATGCGGCCAGGGGAATTGCCGCATGAAGACTCATGCGGTCAAGCTTTGTCATGGCCAGAACTGTTCTTCTTCTCCGAATTTCTAAGGACAGAACCCTGGAAACCATTGCTTCCAAGCTCTCTAATCCCTTCATTCTAAGCCCAAATCTGAACTTCCATAGGTCAAAATAGGGTAGAACAAAATTCTCTACAACATGGAACCATCAAAACTTGGAGATAACAAAGTTTACTAGATCAAAACCTAAGAAATCCGAAAAATACAACAAACTTAGATCTACAATAAAGAAGCCATGGAAATCAAAACTGCCAAGTACTAAAGAGACTTAAAATAGAATAAGAAAGATGATAAAACAATAAAAATGGGGATCCATCAAAAAGCAAGTTTGGTACTTGCCTAGCGGCTGGGTAGGTAGAGGAGAAGTTAAGAGGAAGAAGAAGCTTAACTGTGAAGTAATGAAAAGAGAGAAAGGGGATGGCTTTAATAAAGGGGTGGTGGTAGGTGGGGGTTTGAGATGAACCAACTAAGCTAAACCAGTCCAAACCGACCCAAAGCAAAGCAGAAAGTAAAATACAGAATTAAAATTGCAGGAATTAAAATGCGAAAATAAAATTGCAAAAATTAATTAACGTGAAATTAAACGAGTTTAACTACAGAACAATACATAATAAATATTAAAGCAGTACATGTATTAAAAATATGTATTCAGGGAACGGAAAGTGACATCTCCATCCTCCTTAGAAAAATTCTGTCCTCGGAATTCCAAATCCAAGCAAGATAGGAATATCAAAACCAAACTAATCTAGATACAAGAAACTTGAGCAAGCAATCATTCTTTAATGTTTAACTAGTAGATAACATATCTACATTAACAATTTATGATATCAAGTAGTTCTATCCATGGGATGACAAGCATGAGGGGTTAAGACACACGGAAAGAAATATACCTTGTGAGTCAAACAAATATGGATACCGTGATCGAATATCATCCTCATGTTCCCACGTTGACTCTCCTAATGAGTGATGACCCCAAGCAACCCGGACAAGGCTAATTGTTCGGTTCTTGAGTATATTCTCTCTACGGTCCAAAATGGACATCGGCTGCTCCTCGTAAGACAAGTTGGTACCAACAACCAACTCAGAATAATCAAGGATATGGCTGGGGTCCGATACATACCTTCGCAATTGAGATACATGGAACATGTCATGCACCTCTCGTAACGAAGGTGGAAGGGATAAACGATAAGCAACATCGCCTACCCTATCAAGGATAATGAATGGTCGTACGTATCGCAGACTCAACTTCCCGCGAACGCCAAAACTAATGACCCCACGGGTAGGTAAGATCCGCAAGAATACGTGGTCCCCAACAGAAAACTCTAACGGCCTACGGTGCTTATCCGTCCAATGACGAAGCCGATCCTGCGCAACTCGAAGTCGCTCTCTAATTCCTTTAACCACTTCAACCGTCTGAACAATCATCTCTGGACCTAACATCTTCCTTTCCCCGATATCATCCCATGCTAGTGGCGACCTACTCTTCTTACCATATAGTGCTTCAAATGGCGCCATCTGGATACTAGCTTGATAGCTGTTGTTGTATGAGAACTCGACTAAGTGCATGTGGCTCTTCCAAGACCCTCCAAAATCTAGAGTGCATGCTTGTAACATATCTTCCAAAGTCTGGATTATTCTTTCTGATTGCCCGTCCGTCTGTGGATGGTAAGCCGTGCTAAACCTTAACTTGGTACCTAGACTATGATGTAAACTCTTCCAAAAATGTGATATAAAACGAGTATCTCTGTCTGACACAATACTGACAGGGACTCCATGCTGCCTAACTATTTGTTGCATATACAACTCTGCCAACTTTTCTGTGGATTGTCCTACTCTGAAAGGAAGAAAGTGTGCCACCTTTGTAAGCCGATCTACTATCACCCAAATAGCATCTTTACCACTTGGTGATCTCGGTAAACCGGTCACAAAGTCCATTGTGATGTGTTCCTACTTCCATTCCGGGATAGGAAACGGTTGCAATAACCCAGCTGGCCTCTGCTGTTCTGCCTTCACTTGCTGACATATCAAGCAACGGAAAACAAATCTAGCTATCTCCCTCTTCATTCCATTCCACCAGAAGTGCTGCTTGATATCTTGGTACATCTTGGTCCCTCCAGGATGTATAGAATATTGAGAACTGTGAGCTTATGTCATAACCTCCTGTCTGATATCTCTACTAGGCACACATAGGCGCGATCCAAACCTAAGCGTACCATCTTCATGAACTTTCAACTCCTTTCTGAGTCCTGACTCACATTCTGCCCTAAGCTTCTGAATCCTTGGGTCCTGTGCCTGAGCTGTCTTGATCCTGTCTACCAAGTCGGATTGAACTTGTAAACTTGCCAGAATTCCTACATCCCTAGGAAGTATAACTTCGATGCCCATCTCCTGAAGGTCTTCTAAGATATGCTTCTGTGTTGTCAACATAAATGTGTCGCCTCTCCTGCTGAGAGCGTCTGCTACTACATTAGCCTTTCCTGGATGATACTGAAGCTCTACGTCGTAATCATTGATCAGCTCTAACTATCTTCTCTGCCTCATGTTCATCTCCTTCAGAGTAAAGATGTACTTCAGACTTTTGTGGTCTGTGTACATGTCTACTCGATCACCGTACAAGTAATGCCTCCATAGCTTTAAAGCAAATACTACTGCCGCCAACTCCAAGTCATGAGTTGGATAATTCTTTTCGTGGTCTCGAAGTTGCCTAGATGCGTACGCTATCACCTTCCCATGTTGCATGAGGACACATCCAAGTCCTTTACCTGACGCATTACAATATACAGTAAAACCTCCGGGTCCAACTGGCAATGTAAGGATAGGTGTTGATATCAACTTCTGCTTTAGATTCTCAAATGATACCTGGCATTCTGCCGACCAGATGAATGGCACATCCTTCCGTGTCAAGTGGTTCATGGGTGCTGAAAGCCTTGCAAAGTCTGATACGAACCTTCTATAATAACCAGCCAATTCCAAGAAACTCCGTACATCAGCTACGGTCTTAGGTACTGGCCAACTCTTTACTGCTTCTACCTTCTTGGGATCCACTGCTACTCCAGCTCCTGATATGATATGACCCAAAAATGAAATACGATCCGACCAAAACTCACACTTGCTGAGCTTGGCATACAATTGGTTCTCTCTCAGAACCTGTAACACTTTTCTGAGGTTGTCTTCATGCTCCTCTTCACTAGCAGAGTATACAAGAATGTCGTCGAGAAACACCACGACAAACTGATCTAAGTATGGCATAAAGATGCGGTTCATCAAGTCCATAAATATTGCTGGAGCATTGGTCAAACCAAACGGTATTACTAAGAATTCATAATGCCCATACTTTGACCTGAACGCCGTCTTGGGAATGTCCTCCTTCCGAACCCTTACTTGATGATACCCTGAACGAAGATCTATCTTGGAGAAAATTCTAGCTCTGCTCAACTGATCAAATAATTCATCGATCCTGGATAGTGGGTACTTGTTCTTCACTGTGGCCGCGTTAAGCTTCCTGTAATCGATGCACAATCGGGATGACCCACCATTCTTTTCCACAAGTACCACTGGTGCTGCCCATGGCGATATGCTAGCTTGGATGAACTTCTTCTCCTTCAATTCTTCGATGTGCTGATATACCTTGGCCTGCTCCGAATCCGCCATTCTATAAACTCGATCTGATATCGGGTTAGTTCCAGGTGCTAATTCTATACTGAACTCAATATCTCTAACCGGTGGTAGACCTAGAAGTTCTTCAGGAAATACGTCTAGAAATTCATCAACTATCTTCGGAACTTGAACTTCTTCCATTGCCGTCACTACTCCCTGCTCTTGCTGAGTTGCCTCTGATCTGACCAAGGTGAATCTCTCCATGCCTGGAATATCAAAAGATACACTTCCTCTACGACAATCTATTGTCGCATGACTGTCTTTCAGCCAGTCCATGCCTAAGATAACGTCGAAATTTCCAACAGGAAATTCTATCAACCGGGCGGGTAAAGAATGCCCGCAAACTACAACGCTACATGCTAGAATGACTCTACTAACTCCTACGAGCCTATTACCAGTGAGTATGTTTAACCTCCCTGGCAATGCCTCGAACTCCATTCCTAGCCGTGTCGCAAATTATGCAGATATAAATGAGTGTGATGCTCCTGAATCAAATAATGCTACTGCGGGATATGAGGCGACGAGAATGTTACCTGCCACAACATCTCCCGATGCTAATGCCTCCTCCAAGGACAGAGTAAATGCCTGCCCTCGGCCTCCTTGCTGGTTCCCATGTTGCGGCCTAGCTTGGTACTGCTGGTGGCCCCTTTCTTGATGATGCTGGGGTGGTCTATGCTGGTGTTGCTGCATCGGCGGTCCCTACTGCCGAAACATCTGAGCTTGCGGCATTAACGGACGTTGGGCCAATGGTCTCACTGCTACTGCTGGTCCTCGATACTGTCCTGCCCCTGGTGCTGGCAGAGCCGGAAACTACTGCACTGGTCCTCCTAACCTCGAATTCATGGGACATGTGGTAACCCGATGATCTGGATTTCTATATATCAAACACAGTCCATTCAATGCCCGACACACATCTCTAGTGTGCCCCATCTTTCCACAATAAGTGCAGCCCGCTGGGGGTTGCTGATTCTTCCTTGGTTGTTGCTGTTGCCTGGGTGGTGGTGCTGGCCCTCGTATCGCCACATCGTGGATACGAATGCCAGGGGATGGTGTTGTTGTTCGGGGCGCTACTCCCCCTCCTCCTTCCATCTGACTGTGGGATCTCTTCTGACCCCTAGTCCTGGCCGCAATCCTCTGAACGGTTATCTCATGCCTTCGAGTCATCGTCAACACTTCATCAAAAGTCTGGTAATTGTGCCCCTCTATCAATTGCAAGAGCTCAAGATGAAACCCTTGCTGGAACCTCATAGCCCTCTGGCTCTCTGTTGCTACCATCTCTGGGGCGAACCTACTCAATCTGCAGAACTCTGCTACGTAAGCATCTACCGTCTTGCCGGCCTGCTTGAGGTTGATAAACTTCTGTTGCAGCTCAAACTGCGCCACAACTCCATAGTACTTCGTCTTGAATCTTGCTGTAAAATCGTTCCATACAACAGGACGTCTGATGCCTACTTCCTCTGATTCCCACCAATCACGTGCGAGATCCTGAAGTAACAACTTCACTTGATCCACACGTTCTTCCGCCGGTACCTTAGCTGCCGTCAGAATAGCCTCAATATCCTTAAGCCATGCATCTGCTGAGATGGCATCCTCCGTGCCCTCGAAACGACGGGGGTTGTACTTGCAAAATCTGGTTGATGCTCCTGAATCTGGCCACGCCCCGCTTTCCAATGCCGTCTGCAATCCTTGGTTGAGTAGTACATTCTGCTCTTGTAACTGAGTATGCATGCGCTGTTGGACTAACATCTGGTGTTGCTGAGTAGCCATCATCCCTCTCATGATCTCCAGAAGGGCTGGTGTCTCTACTTCCACAGGAGTAGGTGGAACTGTTGGTGGTGGTGGAACCTCTGGATACTGCGATCCAGTTGCTGCTTCTACTATCACTTCTTCTTGAATTGCTTTTTGGGGTAGTACTGGCCCTTGTTGCTGACCAACCTGGTCAGGTTGTCCAGGCTGTCCATGTTGTTGCTGTCCAGCTCTGACAGATGCAGACGAAGTGCCCCTAAAAAGGGACAAGAGAACAATCAAACGATCGGACAGGAAAGATCAATGAAGTCAAAGGATACCGGAATGTCAAGCTAGAGTTGAGAACAACGAATCATGAGATCAAGGGAGAACATGTGTGATTGAGACATCCTATAAATCAAAACACCCCATAAGTCTGAAATCAGACCTGCATGGGCCACCACTAAAACCTTGTCACGCCCAGAACCAGAATACTCGAGAGCGGGAGAATGACTCAGCCAGCTACGTATTACGGGTAGATGAATACCGTATAATACAATCAATGCTGTCTACTAGACGAGGGGGTGCATACTACATAAAAGTCTTCCTAGGGTCACTTCCCATCTATTGTCTCAATCATTCAAATAAGAAACAGAAATAGAGAACATGTGAGATAAAACAGTAAGGCATCCCAAACGCTCAGTCAAAATGTTCTTAATATCTGGCTTTACAAAATACAGCAAGATAATGTAGTAAGTATACATAATTGTTATCAGCTGCAGCCTGACTTAGTTACAATTATGCAAAAGTAGGTACAAGATAATCCAACTAACATGTCGGTGCCAAATGGCAAAGTATAAAGTATTTAACAAAACGAGCGGGGAAGTCAGGAACCCACTCGAGTCCTCCTGCGATCATCCCTCTAGTGTTGACCATCTTGGAGGTAGAAGTAAGCTGGATCCTCGGGGACTGGCTCTAAATCTGGCCATGCAAAACCATAGAGGTTAGATCTCTAATAGCAAGTACCGCAAGGAAGCACGATATGAATGATGAAACCAGTAAATAAAAGAATATAATAATAGATCTCTGCTTGCTAGTGGGATTCACATAATATCACGACACTTCGAACCAACCTCCCAACCAAACAAGGACAGAAGTTGGCCCGTCATGTCCTGACATTCTGATCATCTCAGTTAGGTAACAGAGTAGATACAGTACACAAACAAATCAATTTAAACGGCCACTCAACTACTACGGCTTGCTACTGTGATTTCCAAGTTATCCTGGATATATGCAATAAAGGATTTCTCAGTTCTTACGATGTGCAAGCAAGGCTAGTTTACCCAGTCAATCAATTGCGCCAATCATGAATTAGACGAGTCCTAGCAGGACGCCCGTCATCAATATACGATATACAATAAATAATATAACCAGATACCGCTCCATGCCCGTGTGTCAGGTTTGTAGTATCTGTGGGGACCAGCCGGCCTGTCGGGCACTACTAGTCCCAAGAGGGCTGCCATGTAAGAACTCGAGAATCCGTTTTCTCCATAAAATCATTATTTTACTTAACTTAATAGCCTCTATGTTAAACGAAATCCCATGCCGTGGATCATGGTCATTCAAATGAGTACTTTCGTATGGGGTACGATATGCAATTCTACAACAATACCAGTACGATTAGGTTGTAGGTCTTACATAGCGTAATACAACAATCAAAATTAACCACGGAATAATCATGCCTTGACCATAAAGTACACATGCTACTTTTTGTAGAATAAATAAATAAATAATTAAATAAATAATTTGAAACCTGCATGTGCCTGTATGCCAATACTCGAGATTAGCCAGTCGTTTATAATAGTTCATAATTTATATGAACGTGTCTCATTCATTCAATCCAATAAGACGACTACCCAGCCTCTTAGTTCCAACTAGGAATACATGATCAATTATTAATCGAGATAACCAACTATCATATTATAATGTCAAGACAATAATTAATATAAATAAAAGCCAAGGTAATTAATCAAGGTCAATCAATGTCAATCAATGTCAATCAACGTCAATCTGGAACAAGGATCAGCCAGAAGGCTTTAGAATCAGAGTTCGTACGACCAGGAAATCATGCGGCTAAGGAAGCTTAAATTCATACGGTCGGGACAATATGCGCCCATGCGGCTAGGACCACACGCGCCTAAGCGGCCGGGGTTGAAATAGTCCCATGCGGCTCAGCAATGCCCAAGCCATGCGGCTGAAAAAGGTTGCAGTCTCATGCGACTACGGTTAATCATGCGACCATGCGGCCAAAGGAAATTCCATACGGCTAAGGGATAGCAAACCCTATGCGGCTCGAAATGTCATGCGCTCATGCGGCTCGAAATGACATGCGCCCATGCAGCTGAACATGGGACAAGCCTATATACGGCTAAGAAAACTAATTTCATACGGCTAAGTGCAATCCTATATGCGGCTGAGAGGTCATGCAGCGCCATGCGGCTGCGGGACCGAATGCATATGCAGCTAGCTAAGAACTCATGCGGCTGACTAAGCCCATGCGGCTGGGACTGGAATCAGTCTCATGCGGCTCAAATGAATGAACTCATACGGCTGGAATGCCCATGCCCTATGCGGCTAGAATACCCATGCGGCCAGGGGACTTGTCGCATGAAGACTCATACGGTCAACCTTTGTCATGGCCAGAACTGTTCTTCTTCTCCGAATTCCTAAGGACAGAACCCTAGAAACCATTGCTTCCAAGCTCTCTAATCCCTTCATTCTAAGCCCAAATCTGAACTTCCATAGGTCAAAATGGGGTAGAACGAAATTCTCTACAACATGGAACCATCAAAACTTGGAGATAACAAAATTTACTAGATCAAAACCTAAGAAATCCGAAAAATGCAACAAACTTAGATCTACAATAAAGAAGCCATGAAAATCGAAACTGCCAAGTACTAAAGAGACTTAAAATCAAATAAGGAAGATGATGGAACAATAAAAATGGGGATCCATCAAGAAGCAAGTTTGGCACTTGCCTAGCGGCTGGATAGGTGGAGGAGAAGTTAAGAGGAAGAAGAAGCTTAACTGTGAAGTAATGAAGAGAGAGAAAGGGGATGGCTTTAATAAAGGGGTGGTGGTAGGTGGGGGTTTGAGATGAACCAACTAAGCTAAACCAGTCCAAACCGAACCCAAAGCAAAGCAGAAAGTAAAATACAGAATTAAAATTGCAGGAATTAAAATGCAGAAATAAAATTACAAAAATTAATTAACATGAAATTAATGAAGTTTAACTACAGAACAATAGATGATAAATATTAAAGCAGTACATGTATTAAAAATATGTATTCAGGGAACGGGAAGTGACACCAATCCTTGCGGACCTAAACCGATTTGATCAAGAAGTTCAGAGTTACTTCAATTCGATCGTTATTGCGATTTGATCGTCAATTCAAGAAGAGATAATCAATCAACTAGAAATAAAGGATCAAGATTTAGAATTAGTGGAAGGTTCATTACATACTAGTTGATCGAGTGTTCGTCATCGAAGGAAGAAGATGTTTTTTGATTTAATCTTCTGATCGCCGTTGAGCCGTCACGTTGTCGACCCGATCTGACAGTTTCCTGCGGCTCATGTAAAACACCATTGGTGACTACGAGGACTGTCGCCCTTGCACAGATGGACGATAAATCTCACGATCGATGATGACACCTCTGAAGAAACAAAATCAATCGATCCAAAACTCGATGTCATCACCTGGAGGAGATGATCCCGATCTAAATTCTTCAAGATCTGGACAACCTAACAACTAACTTAAAGAAGAACAATCGAGACAAAAACTCAAAGAAAGAGGATAGTGACATGTTCACAATGAGTTGACGACGGAGAAGATTGGATGCTAGCAAGGAGAAGCCACCGTCATGGCTCACGAGTTCGAGCGCGCGGGGAAGGTTAGGGGGACAAGACTGGGAACAGGAAGAAGAGTTAACAATTTGCCAGGGCTTCGCCAGGGAGTGAAAGAGTGAAGAGAACAGGGGAATGGCTCTGTTTAAATAAAATTGGGGAGAAGAAAATGGCTATTTTCAAAACAACCCAACTATTTACAAAAATAATTGGTAAATTGCAGAACTGATTAAAATCTGTTATAACTAACTATAGTTAGTTAGAATTAGTTCCAACTAACTAGTGGGTTAGTGGAAAGTTAGTTGGGCTGGTTGTAACTAACTAGTGGACCAGTGGGGGTTAGTTAGGAGTTAGTCAACTAATTAGTTGTAACTAACTAGGGAATTAATGGAAAGTGGTTAGTTAGTTACAACTAACTAGTCCTTCTAAAAATAGGAATCTAGGAATATTCCTTTCCTTCATGACTAGGCACATGCCTCCTAGAATTTACTAAAATGCCACCATTCATCCTATTTTACCAAATTGTCACTCTTCATCCTATTTTACCAAACTGCCACTCTTTGCCAAAAATATCAAAACAATAATTAGAACAAAAATATTGGTTTTATTGGAGAAGTAGGGTTATAAATCTACCCTCCTTGAAAAATTTTGTCGTCAAAATTTCGGAAGAGGTAGTGGGTACATCACATCTCAAACAAATAGGGGTACTTCTCTCTCATCTCATCCTCTCTCTCCCATGTGGACTCTCCGGAAGAGTGATGCCTCCAAGCAACCCGAACTAGTAGAATCGTCTAATTGTGCAGTCTCTTCTCCCTGTGGTTAAGTATCTCTATTGGTTGCTCCGAGTAGGTGATGCTGGAGCCCACCTCAAGTTCAGAATGGTCTAATATATGACTGGGTCAGCTATGTACCTCCGAAGCTGGGAGACATGGAATATATTGTATATTCCCTCTAGGTTAGGTGACAAAGCTTATTTGTAAGCGTCTGCCCCCACCTTGCTCAATATTTTAAAGGGTCAAATAAACCTTGGACCGAGTTTCCCTTCTATGCTAAACCTGATAACGCCTCGAGTCGGTGAAATCCTCAGAAATATGAAATCTCTAACTACAAACTCTAAGAGTCTTTGGCTGCTATCTTCCCAATACTTCTGCCTATCCTGTGCCACTCTCAAGTGATCTTAAATCTATCTGACTTTGTCTATAGCCTCCATAACCATCTTTGGTCCAAGCAACAGTCTTTCACCAATATTATTCTAAGATAAAGGTGTACGACATCGACAACCATATAATACCTCAAAAGGAGTCATGCCAATGCTAGTCTGGTAGCTATTGTTATAAGCAAACTCCACCAAATGTAAATGATCATTCCATGATCCTCTAAAGTCTAGAGCACAAGTCCTCAACATGTCTTCCAGTGTCTGAATAGTACTCTCGGACTGCCCGTCAGTCTGGGGGAGATAAGCAGTACTGAATTTAAGTTGTGTCCCCAGGATCTTCTGTAAGCTCCTCAAAAAATAAGAAGTAAATCAGCTATCTCGATCCGAGACAATGCTAACTAGCATACCATGGATCCCACAATCTGCTTCATTATAGCTCTACTAACTTCTCTGTAGATAGTCCCGCTTTAAAGAGAATGAAGTATGCTAACTTGATTAGCCTGTCCACTATCACCCAAATGGCATCTTTCCCACCTGGTGATCGTGGCAACCCTAAGACAAAGTCCATGGTAATATATTTCCATTTCTACCCAGGAATAGGCAATGACTGTAATAGTCCTTCTGTTCTCTGGTGCTCTGCCTTCACTTGCTGACAAACCAGACATCGAAAGACAAACCTGGCTACCTCCCTCTTTATCCTATACCACCAAACGTACTCTCGGAGATCCTTGTACATCTTTGTTGCTCCTGAATGCATCAAATATTATGATTAGTAGGCTTTCTGTATGATTTCTTCCCTCAAGCTCCCTTTACGCAGACACAACCTAGTACTGTGCCTTAGGGTACCATCATATGCTATGACAAAGTCATCCAATAACCTTGCTCGCACTTGTTATCTGTTTTACAACAAAGACCCTCATCAAGAAACTAGGTCTCCATGATCTTCTCTATCAACCCGAACTGAATCTGCATACACATCAGTTGTCCCTCTATCCCTGGAATGATGATTTTTATTCCTAACCTCTCCAAATCTTTGAGAATATGTCGATCCATGGTTAGAAAAATTGTCATATGATACCGACTGAGTGCATCTGCTACAATATTGGCCTTCCCTGGATGATATTGAAGATTGATGTCAAAATCCTTCATTAGCTCTAACCATCTCTTCTGCCTCATATTTAACTCCTTTTGTGTGAAGACATACTTCAGACTTTTATGGTCCAAAAATATCTCTACTCTCTCACCATAGAGGAAATGTTTCCAAAGCTTCAAAGCAAAAATGACCGCTGTAAGTTCCAGATCATGGGGGGATAGTTCTTCTCATGGGGCCTTTGTTTGCCATTGATTGTAGAAATACAGAACAATTTTATAGGAGGACTGAACTTAGACTCACAATACAAACTCGCTCGTACAAAGAAAGCCTAGGGACGAAAACCTAGGTACAGCAATCTAAGTACGATTGTTTATTTTTGATTCTAGGGGGTGACGGTAGTGGCTCGGGAAAGCGACGGCAGCTCTGTCTTACTCCTTGGATGATCGGACGTAGCCTTGGCTCTGATGAAGAAATGCTCTCGAAATGTGTAGGGAGACTCTTCTGTGCGGGGCTTTGTCTCTCTGTGTGTCCAGCCGGGGTCTTCTCTCCTCTTTTTTTTTCTTGTGCAAGGGAATGGCACCTTGCTATTTATAGGAGTGGGGTGTGATCATTAGGGTTTGCAATGATTTTCTTTTGAAGAATTGGCGGTTTGGGGATTAATTACCATTTTTTTTGATCCTGCTTTGTTGGCAATTAATCTGGGCCATTAATCTTGATTGTAATAAATCTGGGCAGTTAATGTTGATTGTGCCAAATCCGTATGGGGAATTAATGTTGATTGCCATGAATCTTTATGATTTGTTATGATAAGCTCGGATCTTTCGCCACGTTTTCAATCTGCTTGATTATAATAAATCTGATTTGATCCGGGTAATTATGATGATTGCACTAAATCTGGTTGTTGATAGTAACAAATCTAGGTGGATAAATCTTGATTGATTTGGTGCCACGTGTCCAACCATCATTATGCTGCGAGCCGTAGGGACCCGGTGGGAACTAATCTACTGCCACGTGTCCTAACCGCGAGCCACAGGAACAGGGTGTCTTGACAGAGCCGTATGAGGGTGGCTTCTCAGGATTTGAACCGCATGAAGGTGACAGCCGCATAGGTATGGCCTCCGAAATCTGAGCCGCATGAGAGTGGTTTCCAACTGAACCGCATAAGGCTGGCCACGTGTCAAGGCTGCATGGGCATGGCCTTTCAGTATTTGAGCCGCATGAAGATGGCCCCTATGATCCGAGCCGCATGAGAGTAGCGGCCGCATGGGGGTGGCCTCTCAGGATTCGAGCCGCATGAAGATGGCCCCCATAAGTCGAGCCGTATGAGAGTAGCAGCCGCATGGGGGTGGCCTCCATCTGAACCACATGCGGCTGGCCACGTGTCAAAGCTGTATGGAAGACTTTAGGATTTGATGGATTTGTGCCAGCTAATAGAGATTTTTTTCGTTTTCCTAGGAGCACGCCTTTATGTCAGAGTCATCGTTGCAGCTTTATGTCAGAGCTGTCAGTTCACTTTTATGTCAGAGCCGCCTTGTTGTGTCAGAGCATTGAATGAGGCCGCTGCTTGATGGCCAGCTGTACGTGGCATTGAATGAGGTCGCTGCATAGAACCGCATGGAGCTAGGGGGATTTCTGAGCCGCATGAACCTCTCCTAGTCTTGAGCCGCATAGGATTTCATGTTTATTTCCATGCTTCTACATCCTTAATTGTCGTAAAGCGTATGCTATCACCCTCTTGTTCTGCTCTAGCACACAACCCAAGCCTTTTCCTGGGGCTCTTTCCCTGAGGCATCATTGTAAATGGCAAACCCTCATGATCCCGATGGCAAGGCTAGAATAGGGGCTGAAGTCAACCTCTTCTTCAATTCATCAAAAGTTGCCTAACATGCTTCTGTCCAAATAAATTCTTTATCTATTATTGTAAGTCTAGTCATTGGTTCCGCAATCTTAGCAAAGTCCTATACAAACTTTCTGTAATATCCTGCTAAACCCAAGAAGCTCCTAATCTCTAAAACTGAGCTAGGAGTAGCCCATGACTTTATTGACTTAATTTTTTTCGGGTCTACTGCTATACCTTCCCCAGTCAGTACATGTCCCAAAAATTTTACTCTGTAAGGAAGAACTCATATTTCGAGAGTTTTTTATATAACTTTTCCTTCCTCAAGGTCTCCAAAACTATCCTCAAATGTTCCTTATGCTCTTTTAGTGTCTTGGAATAGATCAAAATGTCATCTATGGAAACCCACCATGAACTTATCTAAGTACTGGTGGAAAAACTTGATCATAAGGTTCATGAAGACAGTTGGGGCATTGGTGAGTCCAAAGGACAAAACCAGGAACTCATACTGTCCATACCGGGTGTTGAAAGCAGTCTTAGGAATATCTTGTTCCCTGTCTTTTACTTGATGCTACCTGGATTGAAGATCTATCTTGGAAAAGACCTTTGCTCCACTCAACTAATCAAAGAGCTCATCAATCCGAGGTAATGGGTATTTATTCTTGATTGTGATGTTATTGAGGGCTCAAAAATCAATGCATATCCTGACAGTTCTATCTTTATTGCGCACAAATAGAACTGATGCTCCCCTGGGTGAAGCACTCGATCGAATGCAACCCTTTCCTTCCAACTCATCGATTTGTGCCTTCATCTCCTTCCAACTCTATAGCAATTCTAGAAAACTGGTGCTGCTCTTGGAACTAAATCGATAGTGAACTCGATGTCTCGATCTGGTGGCAACCCTGTAAATTTTTAGGAAAAAGCATCTAAAAATTCTGTAATGATAGGATTTAACGCCCCATACCCAAAATATGTTGGACTAGGATACATATACATGCTAACTACGTATCAAGTGGACTCCAGCCCAGCTCGAATACGTATAAGCTGTCTAAGACAGGGTCTAAAATGGCAAGTCCACTATATCTCAATCCACAGATAATAATCTCAAGTGGGAACCATTGCATTAATGCTAATCAAACAATAATACACTAATATCACTTGAATATAAATACAAGAAAAGATAATTTGTAATAAGGTTGGCCAGACCTTAATACAATCATTTGAATAAGCTCATGATAAAAAGTAAAGCTTATAAAACTAGGCTATACTGCTGAAATGTCATCATAAAATATTAAAGACAAAAGAATGATAAAAAATACCACTATTGATACCTGAAACCTAGAGATATAATCGTCCACCAATCTATCCTTCTATTCTAGCAATCTAAAATACCTGGAGGAAAACTAGCAATAACTTGGAGAGATCACCAGGTCCTCAGAGGGACGTAGCAAGCTACATAAAAAAATGCCAAATATAATCGTAAATAACATGCATGGAAATAGAGAAAAGTAAAATATGAAACAAATCAACGAAGATGTCTCAATATCGTAACGTCATGGGACGCTCCCGATCTCGAGACAAAAGATAAGTCTCTACAAACATAATACCATGGGACACTCCCGGTCCTAGAGACGGGTAACAGGTCGATAACAAGTCTCTAACACCGTAATGCCATGGGACGCTCCCAATCCTAGAGATGGAATAACAAATCCATAAGGAGTCTCTATACCGTAACGCCAAGGGACACTCCCAGTCCTAGAGATGGAATAACAAGTCGATAAGGAGTCGCTATATCGTAATCACTACACCAAAATGGAGGATTTTCGACAGTTGGAGTTGTCCAACAACGACATATTAAAATTGTCGTTGTATTTTTGACGGATTAAAATCGTTGTTTAACATCAAAATCCTTTTCTAAAACAGTAAATTTGAATTTGACGTATTAAAATAGTTGTTCGATATTAAATTTTTGTCAAATTTTCTGGCTCCCAAAATTTTTGCCTCCCAAAATTTTGTCCAACCCCGAGCCCGCTGGAACCCTCCTCTCAAAACTTCTCTCTTCTTTTCAACTTTTTTCCTCTAAAATTCTTTCCTACTTTTCTCAATCCTTCATTCTTCCATGGCCGACGGATCAACTGGGAACCCACCTCCTCCTCCACCGGGTAGCTATGGAGGTGCTTTGGTTCTATGGGGGCCGTCTGTCCCTCTACCATATCCTCCTCCACCCTTTTTGACCGCAGAGCGACGTAGTACGATGTCCACACTAACCCATGATATTTCTCCTATCGCTTGAGCACTCTGCGGACCCAAAGTTGACCAACTTCAGCTGGTCCTTCTCGTCGAAGAGTATGTTGTCGACCTTTACGTCACGATGGCAGATTTCTCCACAGTAGCTCACTATCAGAATCAGAGAAGTGAATATAATCATGACCTCGAATTCGAAGAAGGGGGAGGAAGCGATGAAATTATGGAAGAGGACCAGACCGTATGGTGAGGATCCAGAAGGGGATGATTCAGTACGTATACGTTGTCGTCAACTTCTCAAGAGTTAGTGAGTGGTTCTGATTCAGACTATTTTTTGTAAATTTGGGATTTGGTTGGGAATTGTTCGATGAACGCTAGGTGTTCGACAAAAATCCTCATTACTAACCATAAGAATTAAGATGATAAATTAATTATTTTTTTAGATGCAAATACGATCACTTCAGAATCTTCATGACTAAACAGGTTCTTGTTTACATTACAATTGAAACATATGAAACACGTCATCCATATGTAGCTAATGCCTGTGTGTAAACGAAGAAGTTACTCCTCCTTAGAAGAACCAATACAAACAGTTATACTGTATTGTCCTAGACCAGCTTATTCTAGGGGGCGATAAAGTAGTAATCGATGAACGTGGGCCACGAAATTTTTGAATACAGGTGAAGAATTATGAAACTACGACAAAATATGGTAATGGGGCTCTGTAAGTGTTGGATTCTTGTACGAAAGTATTCAACTATTTATCTTAAATATATGATGATTTCTCTTGAAAAATTCTCATATTTTGATAATGTACAAATGGTTCAGTTTTATCCTCTTTTATTTGCATGTCCTATCCCATACTAGCTTTAATCTTTTGACTGCATGTCATGTTCAATGGTTCTCGCCATGGTGTTTGATGAAATAATGCTGATAATTGATATCGCTCTTAATAATATAATTTGCATTTTCAAATTCTTAGCTTGATATCAAAATTTATCTAGCTCTTAGTATGATCATATATTTCAGTACTATAAATCTAACTTTATTGAAAATCCGGAATAAGTAGTTCGCATATGACTTATAAGTTATTCTTGTGGTCGTTAAACCATTGCAAGTTAAATTGAATTTGGTAATGTAGATAAGAATATGTCTTTCTTTCATTGTCATTTTTTTTATTATCCCATTGCAAAGATTGGAAGAGCACAATAGCATGTAGAACCTCGGTATGAATGATCCTTCTATCTTGGTGATCGATTTACATCAGAAATAACACCCTTTTACTTTATGTATTCTTTTCCAGATATTTGTTAAGATATTGCCCGATTACTAAAAACAGGGTAACAATCTTTCATCTTTAGCACACTTGTATATGTAACCTTGTTCGGATCCAATATTGTTAGACTTCTGTCTTCTACTTCAGGCTACTATTAGTGTTATGGATGTCCTCTCTTAATTGAGATAAATTATATCAAATGTGTGCAGTCATGTATCTAGAACTATGGGTATGTAACTTTTATGCGTATTTAACATGTTTAGTATATTACTTTCAATATCTTTTAAAATGGTGAGCTGAATATATATACGAAGATCTATTTCAAACTTTTTCTGTAGTGCTTTATGGTATATGACATCGATACGATACACAATTTGGACTATCCTTGTTTCCTAGTTCCGAACTCTTCACGAAAATATGATCTGTTTAAGGGTTGCTTCTTTCTGAGGCTTCCCTTATGACAACTTCTAGTTTCAAGAGTTTAAAGAAAAGCTAATTTATGCTTGCACCGAGAGATCATTTTCAATTTCTCTAGCCCTTCCAACATTTATTCTTAATATCTTTTTACATGATTTATTAAGAAAGGACCAACGGTATGCAATATTGTTTTGTCCACTAAATGTTGTTTTTTATGACAGGAATTGATTCACCTTCATGGCGTTTTGGGCCTCAGCTTGATCATAACACAATAATAAAGGTAACCACAATAATTTGGACATAAATATATTGATTTCCTATTTTACTTGTTGTATTTAACCATTATGATTTTGTTAAAATTTGAACAAAAATCACAGTTCATTCTATTTGCAGGCTCCATATCACGAGATTGTGGACATTGTGCACAAAATACCGTGATTCTGGTAAGATCATTTAAAAAATTGTATTTCCCATTTTGATTCCAGAATTGAGATTATTCAGAAACTGCATGTACTTGCATTTAGGAGATAAATGATTGCTTTCGATTTACCAATTGAGGATTAGCTTTGGAGAAGTTGTACAGTTAAATAAATGTGCATTATTTGAATGTATCTTGTTGAATATCGCATGCCAAGAAGATCAAACTCATATGAATGAAACTGAATACTTTCAAGTCTTTGCTGATATTGTTGCAGTAACAAATCCAAATAAAGATAAAACTAAGAGCATCAGCAACAAATGGCATCTTCGGCTAATAATATACAAAACTGTATCTTAGTTTGGACTGTCTTATGGCCATCAGTTACCAGCATATGGTAGTGCTCCAACACCAAGCCTGGATGGTTATGGTCAACAACCGCAGCAGTATGCTGATGCTTATGGCGATGGCGGGTATCCACAGCACTCGCACTTATGTGATCTGAAGTTATTCAAGTTGATATAAAGTATTTCTTTCAACCTTTCCACAGATTTTAACTTTTGTTAATTTGTCATCCTTATCCACATTTATGCATTGCTACAGTAGATGGTCATCTACAAATTCTGATGATTTTATCTGAATTTGTAATTTGCCACTTGCAAGAATAATTTTAAATGTGACATGGTGTATCTTCTGATATTCCTCATTTGTTCAATTATGTGCATGGGAGAGATGGCAACAAAAAAAAAGATGAAGACTGTGTAGCCAGCCTGTTTGGAGCAATTAGAAAAGTCTGGATTGCTGATGGAAAATATGTTGATGATGTAACTGGCTTGAGGTAAGTTGGTGAATGTTTAATTAATATCGTGTCTATATGTTGCATGGATACATCATGAAACAACATGTTCAAGGTGACAGACACGACACATTCTCTATGTCCAATATGTGTCAGATATGACACAGACATGGTAATTGACTTTTGAGTGTCCATGCTTCCTAGGTTTGAGTTTATAGAGTAGTTAAAGTGGTTGATCCTTTTTTTTTTTAATAACATCTCATATTCAATTCCATGTCTCATTTTTCAGTGGCAGTGGCCCAGCATATATTTATCTAGCAATAGAGGCCATGGCTGATGGTGGAGTAGCTACTAGTCTTCCTCGAGTCTTGCTCTTGTTCTACATCTCAGACAGTAAGTATATCGTAACATATGTAATCTTCAGGTCTGTTAGTGATTTGGAGGAATGGTTGAAATTTGAAATTTGATTATACAAAGTTTTTAAGTATTTTCACTTGATCAAGGGAGATCGAGAGAAACTTCTACCACCTTTCCTTCTCCCCCCTGTTAGCATTAGCATCAAGTCTCAGTCAGATTTTGATCATCAATTCCATAGAACATTAGTTATCCAATAATTAATACATAAACTATATATAGTTTGTCCATTGTCATTATTTTCCTGGAGGATTTGTGTTCGAGCCACAGAAACAGTATCGTCAAGTATTGAGGGTAAATTCTACATGTCTTTAATTTACCCTCCACACGTCTTGCATTAGCAGGAACCTCATGGCACATGGAGGTAATTTTTACTGTTATTATTTTCCTAACCATAAGGAGCATAGGTTGATTTGCTTGTATTGATCTTGGCCAAGTGACACAAACTGTTAGGAAGAATGATTCTCATGAAACTTCAAAAAGAAGAAAATTACACTTGTGTTTCTAGTGTTACATTATCCAAGCTCAGATTGGTATGTGCTATATTTTTATGAGGGGAAAAAATCAAGGGGTACTGCAAATTGTTATGGTCCGTACAAGAATGTAATAACTTTTTCCTTCTATTTCTCTTCTCTTTAAATTTACCTTAATTCTAGGCATATATTTTAGGGACAATAGAATTATATGAACAAATATTTGCTTACTTACCAAGAAACAATTAAGATACATATTACCTTCATCTTACAGTGGTATAGTAACACATCTAATCTAAAACTGAGATAAAGTTTTACTTGAATTGACATTATATCCTTCACTTGGAGCTCCCTCCTCTTTAATCCGAATTATACTAGAATGTAACAATGTATGCCAAATCATCCATAATAGGCTATACTGATGATCAATCATATTAGATTATTAAAATCTCATCCAGCAGTCATTGTTTTGCACTTTTGCTCGCGTTTGAATTCACTACCAAAATTTGTCGATTTAGCGACGGCCAGATCCGTCGCCCATCCGACGGGAATTTATATTAGCGATCGATCACTGACGGTTCTTGGCCAAAATAATTCGTCGACAATCAGCTCGTTGCTAATAAAGGTCCGTCGCTACGTAGTCGTCAAGCGACGGAATAGCGACGGCTTTTCGACTTCACAATACGAAGCATGAGCGACTACTTTCCAACGGACTTTCGTCCATTACAAGTATTAAATACTGAACTGTGTAGACAATAGCGACGTAATGGTCCGTCGGTAAACCGTCGTAATATCGTATCAGAGTGTATCATTCCGTCGCTAGTCCGTCGATCGCCGTCGATAACAAGGGACGGCTTAGCGACGGCTAACGGACGGATTATCCGTCGACCATGTTCTGGAAATGCTTAGCATTTCCAGAACCATGGCGACGGATAAGCAGTCGCTACTCCATCGATCATCATCGCTAACAAAGGACGGACTAGCGACGGACTATGGACGGATTATCCGTCGACCATGTTCTGGAAATGCTTGCTACTTCCAGAACCATGGCGACGGATAAGTCGTCGCTATGCCGTCGAACTATATACCACCAGATCGTTTCTGACGGATATTCCATCGAACATCCGTCACTACCTGCAAACATTTTCAAATCTCCAGTTAGCGACGGATATGTCGTCGCTAAACGGTCACTAGTCCGTCGCTAAATGAGATTTTTTTGAAAAAAAATTACAGCACTTCCCTTGTTCGCAAAAATATGCATAAACCAAACCAATATATAATACACACCAATTATCCAACAATCACATATACCAAATATATAATGCACACCAATTATCCAAGAATCGCATAGACCAAATATGCACGTACGAATTTAATGCACATAAATTATCCAAGAATCATATTGACCAAACCAAATTAATATAAAATAGACATCAATTATCCTGAAGAGTAACCTAATATCCGTCGTTATAATCCGATCATAGCACAAAATGTTCCAAAATTCCCACAAATATTCCAAAATTTCCACAAATATTCCAAAATTCCAAAACACATAGGAAAATCGACTTTGGCCTCAGCTAAGACCGCAAGTCAGACGATGAATTCTCACAGCCAGGGATTATAGTTGCGTTGAGGCATGTACCATTCTATTAGCCACTTTGCATACGAAGGCTCAATCTGGTTTAGGTCTTCTGTAGGGACAGGAGGGTCGGTCCCGATGCTACTACTCTCTGAAGGTGGCTCCTCCTAAACTTCAACCTTAGGAGCAATCTCTTCCCTGATGGTCATCGGTTCTTCCTTGACCTCGATCTTTGGTAACACCTACTCCTTAACAGTCATCGGCTCTTATTTGACGACGGGGACTTCCTCCGTGTCGACCTCCAAGGGTTTCTTGCCTCGGCCCCTTCCTCGACTAGCAGCACCACCTCGGCGAGTCCTAGGAGCCATATCTCTGACAACAGAAATTTTTATATAGGGTAAAGAAATTTACTCAAATTATAAAAGTTGTGACGTTATTTTTTTGCGTTCATCATCATTAGAGGGAGCAGCACTGGAAAAGTTGTGACGTTGGTAGCATGAGAGAGTAAAAATCTGTATCACAAGACTAACAGAATTACTATGTAATCATATACTCACCAATAACCGGATGTAACTGGAGTCGTTGGGCCTATCGTACAGTAATTGGTGGATCCGCTGGTATAGGCCGGATGTACTTAGTATCTAGTGTATCAGATTAGTATCGGTCTATCGGTTTGGTATAGGACGTATCATATTGGAATTAGCCTTAACAAATTGGTATCGTCCTATATCCGATATGTACATGTATCGGCCGTATAGCTAGGATTCATATTGGCCTTATCGATTTGGTATCGGTCATATCCGATAGGTATCGGCCGTGTTGGATTAGTATAAACCATTTCGGATTAGTATCATGAAAGGTTTAGTAACAACTGTACTTGGATGTTCTGTAACTGGCCAGCTACGCTCTCTTGACTCTCTTGCAATGGTAATCTAGCTCTAGAAGAGAGAAATCCAAGTACAGTTGTTACTAAACCTTCCACGATACTAATTTGAAATGGTCTATACTAATCCAACACGGCCGATACCTATCGGATATGACCGATACCAAATCGATAAGGCCAATATGAATCCTAGCTATACGGCCGATACATATCGGATAGGACGATACCAATTCGCTAAGACCAATACCAACCGATACGGCCCATACCAAAATGATAGATCGATACTAATCCGATACGGTCAATACTTATAGGTACCTACGGTCCAGGAGGTTGATCCGCTAGTACATCCATGTATGATCAACGAAGTAACGATCCATTTCAATTTAGATGTGAAAATGTGTATCGTAAGAAAAACTAAACATAATCAGTTGTATTTCACATGCTTAATTGCCAAGTATGGAAACGAATGGCTCAGAACACAACCTAAAATTTATTCTAACATACATTAGTGTGAATCATCTATGTTTTGTACATATGGTGTAGTATATGTTCTTATCGTATCTAGTATCTGAAGAATGTAACAGAATCAAGATGAACTCACATAATGTAATACTAAGACATCATCTACTACTATATAAGATATAGTGATAGGTTGTCATATCATCATTTCCGAGGGATGAGGTTCGGAGGACAAATACCGCTCGAGTGAGCAAAAGGCATGCAGCCACTTCCCTCCCTCCATTCACCCTCTCCCTCTCTCATGCTATCAACGTCACAACTTTTCCACCTCAAGTTCTGATCAAGCATCTTCCTTCTTCTCTCCTCCAACATGGCTCTGGACCCATCTGCTCCTGCCTACTTCCCTTCTTATTTGACTCTCTCAGCCACATATGATATCCACCTCAAGTGTAGAGTCGGAGGAGAAGAAGTGGGCAGAAAGAGGAGGGGGAAGCAGCACAGCCGGCGGCATGACCCGGAGGAAGTACAGAGGTTTTCTTCAACATCCGTAGGAGAACTATAAGGATATATCTTTTCACAACATATCACCTTGTCAAAGACCCTTAATGTGACAATCATGTTACCGCGGTGTCGGAAGACTAACATGTCATAATTTTCTAAGTCGTATGTTTTGACATAATCCTCCAAACTCTTTTCTGCTATGTAGTAATGCAAGATTACTACATTGGAGGAAAGAGTTGGGAGGATTATGTCAAAACACACGGCTTAAAAAATTATGACATGTTAGTCTTCCGACACCGCGGTAACATGATATTTACATTAAGGGTCTTTGACAAGGTGATATGTTGTGAAAAGATATATCCTTATAGTTCTCCTACGGATGTTGAAGAAAACATCTGTACTTCCTCCGGGTCATACCGCCGGCTGTGCTGCTTCCCCCTACTCTTCCTGCCCACTTCTTCTCCCCCGACTCTACACTTGAGGTGGATATCATATGTGGCTGAGAGAGTCAAATAAGAAGAAGGGAAGTAGGAAGGAGCAGATGGGTGCAGAGCCATGGTGGAGGAGAGGAGAAGGAAGATGCTTGATCAGAACAGATGGCTTAGAACACAATCCAAAATTCATTCCAGCATACATTAGTGTGAATCCTCTATGTTCTGTACATATGGTGTAGTATATGTTCTTATCGTATCTAGTATCTGAAGGATATAACAGAATCAAGATGAACTCACATAATGTAATACTAAAACATCATCTACTACTATATAAGATATAGTAATAGGTTGTCGTATCATCATTGCCGAAGGATGAGGGTCGGAGGACAGTCAACTTTATCTACGGCTACATAGTTTCTGCCTCGCCAGTCGAATAGCTGCAGGGACTATGTCTTGATCACAATGTCGTACCGTAGATTAATGCAAATGGAGCTGGAAATATCCGTCGCTAACCGGTCACTAGTCCGTCGCTAACTGAGATTTTTGGGAAAAAAATTGTAGCACTTTCCCTGTTCACAAAAATATGCATAAACCAAACCAAACCAATATATACTATCCAACAATCACATAGACCAAATATATAATGCACACCAATTATCCAAGAATCACATAGACCAAATATGCACATACGAATTTAATGCACACCAATTATCCAAGAATCATATAGACCAAACCAAATTAATATAAAATAGACATAAATTATCCTGAAGAGTAACCTAATATCTGTCGTTATAATTCGATGTATCTCCAAGTGTGAGAACGGATGGCTCAGAACACAACCCAAGATTCATTCTAGCATACATTAGTGTGAATCATCTATGTTCTGTACATATGGTGTAGTATATGTTCTTATCATATCTAGTATCTGAAGAATGTAACAGAACCAAGATGAACTCACATAATGTAATACTAAAACATCATCTACTACTATATAAGATATAGTGATAGGTTGTCGTATCATCATTGCCGAGGAATGAGGGTCGGAGGACAGTCAACTTTATCTACGGCTACATAGTTTCTACCTCGCCAGTCGAATGGCTGCAGGGACTATGTCCTGATCACCATGTCGTACCGTAGATTAATGCAAATGGTGCTGGAGCCAAAATACAGAAACCAAAATACAAAATACAGAATCAAATCCCTAGGTTCGCCGAAAATATAAAATACAGTTCTAATTCATATGTATTTTAAGTGTGAGAACGGATGGCTCAGAACACAACCCAATCGGAGAGGATACTCTGAGAGATCCATCTGAGTAGGACGTATACTCTGAGTGATCACCTTTAAAAGAATGATATCAGTAGTAAAATTGAGTGTTGGAGGAGATATTATCAGAGTATACGTCCTACTCAGATGGGTCTCTTACCGTTACTATTTTTTCTGACAGCATGGTGGATGTGCTCCGTCAACAGATTCTTGCTCTTAGCCAAAAATTTGCCCCGGAGCTCAAGTGGACATCCTTCGTGTAGAGCTCGAGTGAGAGGTTCCTGACAGCATGGTGGTCTCCTTTGTTAAAGTATCCATGCTCGTCCCACAACCAATATGGGATGAGCACGGATACTTTGACAAAGGAGACTACTATGCTGTCAGAAACCTCTCACTCGAGCTCTACACGAAGGATGTCCACTTGAGCTCCGGGGCAAAGTTTTGGCTCGGAGCAAGAATCTGTTGACGGAGCACATCCACCATGCTGTCAGAAAAAAATAGTAACGGTGAGAGACCCATCTGAGTAGGACGTATACTCTGATAATATCTCCTCCAACACTCAATCCCACTACTGATATCATTCTTGTAAAGGTGATCTCTCAGAGTATACGTCCTACTCAGATGGATCTCTCAGAGTATCCTCTCTGGTTGGTTGTCGTATCATCATTGCCGAGGGATGAGGGTCGTAGGACAGTCAACTTCATCTACGGATACATAGTTTTTGTCTCGCCAGTCGAATGGCTGCAGGGACTATGTCCTGATCACCATGTCGTAGTCCAATACAATCCATAGATTAACACAGTACTAATTCATATATGTAGTCCAAAACAAATAGTCTAATACAAAAACAACCCAATTCAAATAGTCCAATACAAATAAGTACTAATAGCTAATGAGAACCACGCAGCTCACGCAAACGTTTAGTGATACGATCACGCAACCACCTCGAAAAAGTGGGATCGACGGTGTTTGGATGGATGTAGTCCATTGCAAGTGCTGCATGAATAGAACTCCCGATCTCACTAGCTACCGGTGCTGGTTGAATAGAACTCCCGGTCTCACTAGCTACCGGTGCCACTTCCTCCTTAACTGTAGGAGGAGCCACCTCAGTATTCACTGTTTCCCTCAAACGACGTGCCGCTCCTCGGGTTATGGGTGCCATCTCGTAAGATCGATATTCACAAATAATATAATTGTAACATAAGCAAGCTAACTAAAGGAACCATCATGTAATTTGAGTACATTTTCGAAAGCAGATAAAGTACAGGAAATTTGATTTTTTGCCAAGTGTGAGAACGGATGGCTCAGAACACAACCCAAGATTCATTCTAGCATACATTAGTGTGAATCATCTATGTTCTGTACATATGGTGTAGTATATGTTTTTATCGTATCTAGTATCTGAAGAATGTAACAGAATCAAGATGAACTCACATAATGTAATACTAAGACATCATCTACTACTATATAAGATATAGTGATAGGTTGTCGTATCATCATTGCCGAGGGATGAGGGTCGGAGGACAGTCAACTTTATCTACGGCTACATAGTTTCTGCCTCGCCAGTCGAATGGCTGCAGGGACTATGTCCTGACCACCATGTCGTACCGTAGATTAATGCAAATGGAGCTGGAACTGGAGCCAAAATACAGTACTACTTCACCATGTCGTACCATTTTACTCTCTCTCTCTCTCTCTCCTTCCCCCCCTCCGGCGCTCTCATTCTCTCCGGCGCTCTCACACTACTAATTCCTATGTATTTTAAGTGTGAGAACGGATGGCTCAGAACACAACCCAAAATTCATTCTAGCATACATTAGTGTGAATCATCTATATTCTGTATACATATGGTGCAGTATATGTTCTTATCGTATCTAGTATCTGAAGGATATAACAGAATCAAGATGAACTCACATAATGTAATACTAAGACATCATCTACTACTATATAAGATATAGTGATAGGTTGTCGTATCATCATTGCCGAAGGATGAGGGTCGGAGGACAGTCAACTTTATCTACGGCTACATAGTGTCTGCCTCGCCAGTCGAATGGCTGTAAGGACTATGTCCTGATCACCAAGTCGTACCGTAGATTAATACAAATGGAGCTGGAAATATCCGTCGCTAACCGGTCACTAGTCCATAGCTAACTGAGATTGTCACATACACATATGTATATCACAGTTAGATGTATAGATATATACATCTATATAGAAGCACACAACTGATACACCATGAGACAGTGAACATATACACTATGAACCCAAATTCCATATTCACATTTACTAATCCAAACACCACCAAACTAATGGATAACACCCAATATGGATAACACATTATTTAGCCAATATATAAACTCAGATGAATTTGCGAAGCAAAGCCCCCCGCCGCCCCCCACCAAAGCCCGTCGCCTCAAGCCCGCCGCCCAGCCCCCGACCAAAGCCCGCCGCCCTGCCCCCGGCGCCCCCACTCCAAGCCCGCCATCCAGCCCCCGACGTCCCCGCCCCAAGCCCGCTGCCCAGCCCCCGATGCCCCTGCCCCAAGCCCGCCGTCCCGCCCCCGACCAAAGCCTGCCGCCCCAAGCCCGACGCCCAGCCCCCGACGTCCCCGCCCCAAGCCAGCCGCCCAGCCCCCGACGCCCCCGCCCCAAGCCCGTCGCCCAGCCCCCGACGCCCCCATCCCAAGCCAGCCGTCCAGCCCCCGACGCCCCCGCCCCAAGCCCGCCGCCCAGTCCCCGATCGACGCCCCCACCCCAAGCCAGCCGTCCAGTCCCCGACCATAGCCCCCCGCCCCAAGCCCGCCGCCCAGCCCCCGACGCTTCCGTCCCAAGCCCGCCGCCCCCGCTGCCCCAACGACACCGCGAGAGAGAGCAAGAGAGAGAGATCGAGAGAGAAAGAGAGAGAGAGAGGGGATTACCTTCGGAGAGAGAGAGGAAAGGACGCCGACGCCGACGCCGATCACCGAAGCCGCGGGTGAGAGAGAGAGAGAGAGGGAGGAGATAGAGTGAATTTGGAGGGAATACGAAAAGTTTCCCCCGTCGTTTCGTTTTAAGTCTAGAACATATATTTAGCGACGGACTAGCGACCAACTGTAGTCCGTCGCCCGTTAGTCGCTATATTTGATACTTGCCGACTGAATATCCGTCGGTACATAGTCGAAGAATTGTCCTACCAATTCTCAACATAATTTTCGCCAAGTAATCGACTGAATAGCAACGGCTGATTATCCGTCGCTATATCTCCGACGCCCTAGCGACGGATGTGCGACCTTTTCTCCTCCTAAAAATAAAATAAAAAATGTAACGGCCTGTCGTCGGTAATCCGTCGGCTAGCTGCCACAAAGCCGTCGCGAAAGCCGACGGAAAAGTTCCGTTGCTAATATTCGGTCGCTAATTTACTGTATTTTGGTAGTGATTATCAATGTTATCAGTACTCTTATACTTGATTACTTCTTAACCTTTCGTATATGAATTGCATTAATTTATGAAGCAGTACTGTTTAGCACCTACATATTTTTTCGGATAACAACATTATGAATTATAGAAGCACCTAAACTTTGTTGTATCATATATCATATTAAGGGTCCATATTTCACATGTGCATGCTTAATTTGGTCACTATATTTTCCATTATGCTTGCAAGTTGAAACTACAAGTCAAGGGAAATATATATACACAACATATACTCTGGCCAGTTATTTGGGTATATAAAATTTAGGTCAATATCTTTAAATATTGATAATTTCAAGTTTTATATATAGCAAGAAACAAGAGGGGTTAATTTAATTCTATTCCCTAGTGTTCAGGAAAAACAAAACAAAAAACAAGAATTTTATTTTTCCTTTCCGTGCACTTTAACGTACATTAGGTCTTAAAAATATATATTACAGTAGCGTTAATTTCCACAAATTTGCAAATGATTATCATATAACAATAATTATCCAGCTTCTTTGCACTCTCATTTTATAGTTGTTGATCATTTTGAGCTGACATTTTATATACTCTTTAAGACAAATGTCTACGGTTGTACTTATGTTTTTTTTTCTTGTCATCTATTTCTATCCTTATTATATAGATGTGTAACTTTATATAATTTTTTTGAATACTTATGGAGAATCAAGAACTATTCTATATTTATGTTTTTTTCTTCTGTTTGTATGTAGGGACATCATCAGGCTACCTTGTCCATAAAGATTTGTCTTTTAAAAAATTTAGAAAGAAAGTCAATTATATTGGACGTGTGAATACAGATGCAACATTGAATGATAAAGCTTATAATATTATTGTCGATGAAATTTTTAATGGCAATGAGATGTTGTTCGATAGAGACGGAAAGTTTGATGATATTATTATTTGCGAAATCATCAATTGGCCAAAATATTCAGTTCAGTTTGTGAGGTTTTAAAGTTCTTTTTTTGTACTGCATTTAAGATTGAAAGCTAGAAATAACATTCACTTTTTTTTGTTCATCATGAGAATAAAATCGTTGTGAGCTAACAACATTGGAGTTACTTTTGTTTGTTTATAGAATATTGCTATGTAAACTTGACATTTATTAGTTAATACAATTTTGATTAAGTTTTTTCATTGTTGATGTTTATATAAAAATTTATTTTCAGATCTATTTCATTTTTATATAGAGGATGAACATGTTTAAACAGATTCGATATGAATGAATTGAGTTTTTTTAATTTCGTTTCCACAAAAAACGACAGACCTTACCAGTTGAAAAAGAAAAAAATAGTGCCACACCAATTTACAGGTTATTTGACAGTTTTAGTCCATCGTTTTTATTCGACAGATGACAACTGTCGTTTTATTCAGCCATAAAACGACAGTCCAAAACTGTCGTTTAAATTTTGGGATGCGCTATTAACGACGGATGTTCTGACAGGTCAAAACTGTCGTTTAATGAGATTTACGACGGTTTTGGTCTGTCGAAAAATGCATATTTTGGCATAGTGAATGTCATAGGACACTCCCGATCTAGAGATAACATAGGTCAATGTCTATCAATCGATCTCGACTACAAGTTAAGTCAACTCAGTGGAACGGAGACTAATAACTAGCAAATATCGACATAACACTCATAAGAAATAAAGAGTGACACGTGGAGAATAAATAAGGAACGCACATATAAAATAAGAAAATAGCAGTATCATGAACATGAATAGCAGGTAATGAAATATGACTCTGAAAAGAAATAGCAGTATATAAATGCATGAAAGTAAACTGTACAAGTAGGCAAGGTATACTTGCCTGGAGTTTTGTCAATCTGTGCTGAGACTACAGTACCAATCTACCCGAACTATCTCTGAACCAATGAATCGTACTCCATGAAATATCTATCAATCCTAAATCACAAACAAATATTTATTATTTACTAAATACAATATGACTAACCACTCCTACCTAGAAAGCTTAGGTCATTCTAAGTCGTGTAATACCTATGTCACCTAAGCCATTTATTAATCATATCATCTAGAGCTAGGTTATAGTAATCTATTTGATCATTATTCTTTAATAATATGGATTACAAACTCTAGGTTAAAATGTTAAGTTTGTATCTCGTAATTCATACAACGAAACCTATGACGCGCAGATCGAGACAAGATGCTCAACCACAAGGTTAACAATATTATCTTGACGATCTATATGGTCACTTTGTCAATTTTAGCGATGCAAGGTCACTAGAATCGACTGATATCAGTTTCGACGCACAGATTCCAAAATACGAACATAATATAAATTATTTATAAATTACTAACACAACAGAAAGAGAAATATAACAGAAGTCGTCAGATGATGAAACAAACAACACTAACGTGTCCAGAATAGTCAAATTAGCTAGGATGGCCTACTCATAAATCCAATTTTGGACACAGGGGAAAATGATAATTTTGGGCCAAAACGGTGTCCGCCATTGGACCCACTTTGTACTGAAAAATGTGCCAAGATAAAGGTTATCCAAATTTGATAAATTATGTGTCAATCTTAGCCAAAACGACACCATGAGTCCAATGGTGGTGTCAGATTTGGAATCTGATGTTCCGGGTTCAAAATCCAAATTTTATATGTTAGAAATTACAATTTCGAACGACCAACTTTGGCATCGATTTCAACCAACCAAACGGCATCCTATGAAATTAAAAAATTTATGTGCCAAAGGTGGTTATACCTGCTATGCATCGGAGTTTGTGGTTCATCAAACGGAGCTTCAATGAGAGAGAAACAAATCTGCGAAGTTGGCTCCACGAAATTATCCAAAATAAACGTGATTTAAACGGTCAACTTGGTGGCCGATTTTGATCTATCCAACTATCGAATTAACCGTTCAAATTTTAGAAGAGCGAAGGGGTATATACCAAAATTGAAAAGGAAGAATCGGATCGACGATCCAACAGTCGGATTGTCCAAAAAATATGTCCAAAGTTGTGCGACGAAACGAAATTCTGACTTAAATTATTCTCGCGTCACAACTGGATTTTGTGCGAAATGTACGAATCGACCATTTCATGTGTCGGGAAGGAAGGTGGCATGCCGAGAGTGTTCGTTGGGCTCGTACAACAGGGTAGCGGCGACTTGTGGTGACCGTCGCCGCAGTTGCGGTGCCTCCGTACGTGCTGCAGCTGCTGTTGTTCCTGCGCATGCGTGTGTGGCATGGCGCGACGGTAGACCGGGACTGTGCCATGGTGGTCGCGGCGGTGGCACATCGACGTCGGAGTGGCCACGTAGTCTGGGAAGAGGCGGCACGGTGGTCTGGGGTGCGCGACCATAAGCGTAGCAGCAATTGCTGCTATTTTCGGGGGGGGGGGGGGGAATAGGTTTGGGAGTAGGGTTTTTAACTAATTAGTTCTATATATATTTTTTCTGTATATATATATGTATGTATATATATATATATTTTTATATATATATTTTATGTATGTATATATATATATATATATATATATATATATATATATATATATATATATATATATATATATATATATATATATATAAATATATATATATATATATATAAATATATATATTTATAGGCGCACTTCTTCTAACCCTAGTGTCGTCGTCCCTGATCTTCTCCACCCGACCCCGGCTTGGCCTCTGGCCCGGCCGGCGTCTCCCTAATGCTATTCGATCCATCCGGACGGGTAGTTTTTCCCCTGTGCTTCTTTTTCTCATGCTAGGGTTATGGCGTCTAAATCTTTTGCTGCCACCGTGATTGGTAGTAGCATCCCTGAGGCTCCTCGGATTGCAGTGCGTCCAATCATATCTATTAAAGGTGCTCCAGCCGTTACCTTCTCGGAAGAGGATGAAAATGCTCTTATTTCTCCTATGAAATTTGCCTTAATTGGTAAATTCTTGCACAATAAGCCGCCAATTAATGTAATTCGTAAGGCGTTGTCGGAGTTTGAATTTAATGGAGACATCAAAGCTGGAGTCATCAATATGAAACATATCCTAATTAGGACGACAAATGAGGCTGACTACTTACGGCTACGTTCTAAGGACACGTGGTTCATTGTTAGAGCTCCAATGCGTGGTTTTAAATGGGATCCAGACTTCTCCTCGGCGCATGAATGTCCCTTTATGCCATTATGGGTAACCCTTCCTGACCTTCCTCATAATCTGTATGCTAAGGATTCCTTATTTGCTATATGCTCAGCCATTGGTACCCTCATTAAGAATTGATAAAGCTACAGCGAAATTCTATCGGCCGAGTATGGCTCGAATATTCATTGAAGTTAATGCTTGCAAACCACTGCAAACCAAGATCCGCATTAATTTACCTCATGATAGAAGCTTCTGGCAACAGGTGGAATATGAATCTGCCCCGCTTTACTGCAATCATTGCAAACACTAAGGACATACAGTTGATACTTATAAACATATAAATAAGGATAAAAGGGTGGTGGTTGCTGAGAAAACAACAGCAACTCTAGACATGTGACTGAGATTTGTTGCTCCTGCATTCATTCAAATTATTCAACGTGAGGTAGGAAAATGTAGTGGTGTTATTTAAGAGCCAATGAAACCGGGGGCTGCCCAAACTCAAAATGACATAAATGAGAGGACAGGTAGTGAACAGGTCCCTAATACTCAAAAGGAATCGATGGGTAATACTCATCGAAAAACTGAAGAAAGGAATGCCATGAGTAGTAACATTAATGAGCCTAATATGTCAGATCAGGAGCCTAATATGCCAGTTCAGGGACTGGGGATCGAATCGGATGGCATGCTTGATGTTCATTGAGATGTAGACAAGGGATTATTTGCTCAAGAGGGGGAACAAGCTTGTGGTGATGAAGTTAATACTAAACCAAACTCTTTGGAAGAAGGAGAAGTGCCTACACAGCGAGCAACAAGCTGGACTGATGAAGTTGAAGAAGAAACAAGACAGGCAAAGGAAGCTACAGGAAAGGCAACACAGATTGAAGCCTCGACAAAGAAGTTACGGAAACAAAAGAAGATTGTGGAGCCATCGACCTATGTTATGCGATCGACGACGAACACCCTAGCTGGTAATGTAACGTCCCAGTCCCAAAATACGTAGGACCAGGTATACGAATACATAACAACATTATTTCACCAATGGGCCAAGCTACACAACAAGCCCATTAGCGAAATACTTAAGCTGTAAATCATGATAACACCCAGAAATACAACATAGTCCATAGGTATATACATCTAATCACATCCACAGAGTCCACAAAGAGATTAAGATTAAATAAGAAAATGTCTCAAATATCCAGCAATAAAAGTAATAAAGACTGCGCGGGTAAAACATCCTGAAACCACAAAGATAGAAACAAAGTACAAATCAACTACAAGTCTGATTAAAAGAAAATGGAATAATGTAGTAAAACAAAAAAGGAAGACAACATGATTACGAGAAATCCTCTGGCACCATCTCGTCCTCCTGTGCCAGTACGCCTTCGGTCTCATCTCCCGAACCATAAACCTCCGGGTAGTTTTTAGCTTCGTCTAAGCCTGGGAATAGCTAAGTCCTCAGGGGACTAGCAAGGTGCATAATATACATGCCAAGGTACAAAAATGAAAATATGAACTAAGGCAATCTACTGTATCCGTCTATGTGCTATGCAAGTGAGATAATTTTCTAGAATACCATACCCCTTCTACTAAGGCTCACTAGCACCTTAGCAGGATATTCTCCCCAGTACCTGTATCATGGCATCAAGGATAATCAATTCTCGACAGTGATAACTTCTTACTCGTCTACAGAGATAAAGGTCACTAAACAACGGGCCACAGGACAGTAGATCTGATATTGTAGTTAAGTTCTCTCCAACCCTTTGTCTAGAATCTAACAATGTCAAGTCTGTACAGTCATTTTGAAAGTAAAATCAATACTGATAAAGAAATCTAGAATGCTAACGCGAGATCAATACCACGAATAGTCATGTAAACCTCATATGATGAATGTGTCGGTGTCCTATGGTCAATCGTGTCAATGGACACATCAATAAGTACGTAATGCCTAATAGCAATACTCGATGTCACTATCATGACATCGGCACCCATCTATAAACGGACACTAAGTATCAACGTTCTACATCATGCAATGCTAAACAAAAAGAACAACAAAATAGAAAAGAATAATTTATAATGAAGGCAAGGCACACTTGCCTGTAACTGCTGTCTGTGGGTGGTCCTGACCAACTCCGGTGTCCTTGTCGTTCCTACCAAGCTCACCTATAATAATACACTATATTTAATATTTATATCAACATACCATATATAAATTATATGAGTATCAACGCCTCCGAGTTGCCATAACATTGTTATGGCACAGCATCTATTATATAAGTACATAAGGTACCAAATCCTTTCGTAAATACTTTACAATTATAACAAAATAATATATTTAAATCTGGAAATTATCTATAAATATTTATATATTCCTATAATGATATTTTCAATAGGGAAACCCTTTCACAAGAGGTCTTATATCAATGCCACATATGACTTCCTCAATTCGACCCATTAATTTAGTTCCGAAATAATGATAAAATAAAATCAATAAATTCTGTAAAAAATTCAGAAATTAGTTAAAATAGTATTTATAATGTTAAACCTTGCACAACATAATGTTTAATATGGATTCATGGAGTGTTAACACCTTTGGACACAAGGAAAACAAAATTTTTTGAAGTTCGGTGACATGACAAATGTCATGAATTTTTAAAAATAGTAAGCAGATGCGAAACCTAACCTTAAGATATTCGTCAGAAAGGTATCGAAGTCTAGATTATGAATAAAAATCTAAAAGGGCTAGAAACTGACCTTAGATAGGCAAAAGTAGCCCGCAATAGAATTCGTTAGTTCTGGATACCCTGTCATAGAATCGACGCCGCAAACAAACCGCTTGGAACTAGGGTATTCGGCAACCTGAGGTTAGAATAGACATACAAAGGTAATTCTGTATTTGGTTTGAAGTAAAACTGATGAGAAAAAGTGGGTGAAACGTCATCTACAAGTTGACTAACCTGCTGTGACGTTTCAAACTTTCATTCGGCAGAGTTTTGGCCCAAGTAGCGCATCATGCACCTCTCTAACGGCTGCAAGGTTGCTCCTAAAGTCGCTAGGGTGGAAGCGAACTTTGAGGGGGTCGCATGAGTGGAGGTGCGGCACAAAAATCAAGGAAATTGGGGTTTTGAGAGGGAATGGGGGTCGACTATGAGTTGTCGGCCATGGAGTGGTGGCCGCTAGGTATGGGTTGGTTTATGGAGTAGTGGACGGTTATGGAAGAGGATAATGGTTAGGGTTTGATAGGTATATATATATATTTAGTGCATGAGCTTTGGTTTGATCTAATTTGGATAGGATTTGGTTCTCCAAATCATCATATTATTAATAGGTTTCCTATTTTGGTTAGATGTTTGACCAAGCCAAATGTATAAGGGGGGAATATTGTATATGACTGCAATTAAACCTCTAAAATTCCCTTAAATATATGTGTACTTAGTTTTGGTGCAACTAGTTAGGCTCTAACTAGTAGGGTTGACTAGGTTAGGGTCCAAGTAGCATTACTAGTTAAATTGGACCAGAAAATCAATTTAATGAGTCTCATGTGCCATTTACAAATAAGTAGCACATTGAAACTCGATTGGATGGTACACCCTAGGCATGTGCATTATAGACTCAAAATGGATCAAAACCATATATTGGGTCATACGGTTTCGATCTACGTCAAGTCCCAAAATCAAATTGGAAGTTGGGCCTAGAATTACGATAAATGATCAAATGGTCTAAGTTGACCCGAAATCATGTGAAGCCAAAAGAATGTTGGAAAACAAATTTAAATGTGACATGATATATCAAATTGAAGGTGGACGAGTCTAAAATTCAATTATGGAATTGGATTTAAGAAAACAATATTTGTTGTGTTTCAAAAATCAAAGTTACAGTAACTACTAACATAGACATTATTAACTTTAATATTTAAAATATCGATATAAAATAATTAAAAATAACTAAAAATAAAATCTAAAAATCAGGGGGCTTACAACCTACCCACCTTAGAAAATTTCGTTCTCGAAATTAAAAATAACACAATTATATAAAAAACTTATTATAAGAATAATTAAGCTAAGACTTGTAAGCATGTACGAATAAGTGGGGATAACGCTCATGCATAGAATCTTCACGCTCCTAAGTTAATTCTCCTGGAGAATGATGCCTTCATGCAACACGAACCAGTCTAATCGTCTGCCCTCTGAGCATCTTCTCACTCGTATCCAAGATACCTACCGGCTGCTTCTCGTATGATAAACTAGGTCCCACCATGATCTCAGAGTGATCGACCACATGACTGGGATCAATCACATACCTTCTCATTTGTGAGACATGGAATACATCAAGCACTCCCACTAGTGATGGAGGGTAATGCAAGACGATATGCCACCTCTCCTACACGCTCAATAATATCGAACGGTCCAATATACCTTGGACTCAGCTTTTCTCTACTCCTAAATCTAATGGTGCCCCGCATTGGTGAAATTATCAGAAATACATGCTCTCCCTCCTTGAGTTCTAATTGTCGATGATGCGTATCGGCCCAATGCTTCTGTCGGTCTTGAGCTGCTTGAAGATGACTCTGAACCTGCTTCACTTTTTTGACTGTCTGTACCACAAGCTCTGGTCCAAGTATCTGTCGTTCTCCAGCCTCTGTCCTCTCGCAAAGTCTTCAAAATCTTGCATATGTAGGTAACACTGCCTTTATTCTATCCACTAGTGGTACTTCAAGATTGGCAAGTACTCTTTGATATCCCAGCATAATGACTTCTATTCCAAGATCCTGAAGATCCTCTAATAACTGTGGCTTGGCTGTCAAGAAATATGCAGTAGGATAATTTAAGCTCTGATGATCCATAAATATCTCCATACGCTCTCCTTACAAATAATGCCTTCATAGCTTCATTGCCAAGATCACCGCTGCTAACTCCAGATCATGAGTAGGATAATTCTTTTCATGTACCCTCAACTGCCTCGATGCGTAGGCTATGATTGTTCTGTGTTGCATCAAAACACATCCAAGTCTACTACCCGACGCATCACTATAAACCACGAATCCTACCGATCCAGAAGGAAGCGTCAAACAGGTGCTGAGGTCAATCTCTTCTGCAATTCCTCAAAAATCTTCTGACAGTCTTCTTTCCACTGGACTCATGATTCTTATGTGTCAACCATGTCATCTATTCTGCAATCGTAAGAAATTCTTTACAAAACTTCGGTAAATACCCGACAAGTTCGAAAAAAACTCCTAACCTCCGTAGGAGATGTCGGTGTCGACCAAAACTCCATAGTGGATATCTTTTTCAGATCAATTGAAAGTCCTTCTTCCGAGATAATGTGTCCCAGAAAAGGAACTTTATCAAGGCAAAAGTCACACTTACTAAGCTTGGCAGACAATCTCTCCTTCCTCAATACTCCCAACACAACTCTAAGCTGCTCCTCAAAATAAACAAATAAGCTAGAAAGAAAAGGATAAAAATGTTCATTACACAAGAATTCCAATATGGCTAGTCGAACCATTCTATCGTAGGTATAGTATTATCAAACTATTCAATGGTACCCGTTAGTTCATTCATAACAATTACTCCTAATAGGCTATAAACATCCGATATCTAGGCACTCATTCTCAACTCATAATCTCACTAGGATCCATCTCTAAGAAACTTACCCGTTTCTAGCTACCCAATATCACGATCACACCAATAATCTAGCTTACTTATATTCTATAACATAACTATAAGGTTTGTCTATTTTAGTCATTTAACAAGTAGAAGATAACGGGAACCTAAAGCTGGGTCAAACAAACCTATATACCAACTTCAAACAATGGTACGATCAAGCAAAGTAGGAGAGTTAGTAGAATTATTTCCAAGAACGATGTAAGGCCAAACAAGATGCATAGGACGTCGTCTGGGTAAGACTCGAGAACCATATATTTTCGTGATTATTTCATGTGAAGTTACTAGCATGCCAGTATGCATCTGGCTGCAAATAACTTTTTTATTCCATAATACGACGAATGACTGCAGTGCACATCTGCTATGCTAGGTAATACATGTTCTTGAGCTTATCTTGGCCAAATCTATAAATGATTTCTGAATTGACTTTTTACGAAAATACAGGTGAAGATATCAACATGCATAGTATTTAGGTCAAGTAGAATCCGAGAAACATATATAGCCATGATTTCATTATCTGAAGTCCTGCATCCCCAATATTTCTCTGGCTGCAAAACTTTGATTCCATAATACAAGGTTAAATATAATTTCTCAAACTTTTCCTTGGACCAATCCATAGGACACTTTCCAACAACTTAGCACAAAAAGAACGGGAAGAATTACTCAAGAAGTCAACATGGAAGGGTTTAGTCAAATCTCGAGTAGGGAAGAACACAAAAGCAATCAAGTTGAAAAATAAGATAACATGGAAACTTTCATGTTGAAGAGTCTGAGAGAAGTCTATAATCATGTTTGTGGATGTATCCTCAAGTCCTATTCCTCAATCTATTGCGGGCTCGGAGTACAGATATCACCACGACATCGTACAATTTGTGAAGACTCCACCTGCGCTTATGACTTCTAATGACTGTATCCCTGCTTTTCTAATGTGATAGTAAGGGAAGATACATCCATTATGAAGGTTCATCTTACTAGCATGAATATATAAGGATTACAGTAGAACTGTCACGATCCGCTCCCGAATAATCGGACACGAGTCGGACACACCCAGCCTTCGTCGTTAGACACGATGAAGTAAGCTGTACCAATCTCTAGGAAAAACTACAAGTCCAGATAATAATGAATATAAACCACAGCATCTAATATCGAATCCCAGAATCAAGTACAAGTCTAAGAGTTATTACATTTCCAGCAAATGAAAAGTAACTGATGTCTCTAATACAAAGTCAAAATGAACTACAAAGGGAAAGTACTAGGCCTCCTCAGCCTCTAAGTCCAGTGCAACATCAGCTGGCTCATAGGTGCCTCCAGGCTCTTGCCCGTAATAAGTGTCACAGATATCCTCCAACTCACCTGCAACATATCCTAGTCAGGAGCGGAGCTAAGTATATCCAAGAAAATAAACATGAACATCATGGTATGGAAATGAATACAGGAAAATATAAAGTACAAGAAATGAGAACATGACATGAAACCTGAACATGAATACTGAAAAGTAAATACAGGGAACATGAAATAAATCCTGAACATGAAATACACAATAAACCTGAAGTGTACAATATATCGAAATACAACCAGAGTGTGTGATCGGCTTGGGTAGATTCAGGGAACATGAAATGGTAATACTTCGGTACCGCGTGCACGATGCGGGGCCTAAGCTATTCACATGAATAGTAACTCGGATTTGATCACATATCTGTAGTATTTTCCCTCCCAGACACAAGTAAACTCAAGGAACAAGATACCAGACAATCTCGTAAAATATCATGTCAACCAGAAGATACAAGAATGAATATATAATACATGAAGAAATGGACAAGTCCGAGGAGTATAATTGTCTTGCTCAGGATGATCAAGTGTGGAATGTGATGCTGGATATCCTCATGTTTATGATATAAAGTGACACCTCATGGTTACTATTAACACATTTAGTAAGGAAGTTGGGTTCAATTGATTTAAACTAAAATTCCAATCAAACAATGCATATTTAAACTAACTACAAAATGTTACTTTATCAAACTAGAGTTTAATTCCTAGAGCATACTCTATCTAGAAGGAAGAGTACAAGCGACAGAAAGTTCTAATCATTCAGAATTTATAACTGATTATAATACTAGGTAACCATTTAGAAAACAATTTCTTAGCTTACAATTAAAATTACTTTGATAAAACGTTAGACTATTAATTATATCATAACAAGGATGGACTACTCAATAACAAGGGTTTCTCCTCCCTTCCATATTACACTTAACCATCTCTCCACCAAAATCTAACTGTTACCAAAAAGGAAAACTAATTATGAAATAAGGTTTTGAAATGACTAATTGGACTGTTGACAGCAATCTAGATACCACTAACAGGATATCCTGGTTTACCTATGCTTAACCTACTGTGGTTCACTAAAATGGTTGCCATAACCTGAATTAACATCAGTGATCCTGACTAACAGCAGACCCTTATACTGCTCTATCTATCATCCCAAATCTCAGCCCCCCCAAGGATATGCAACATCTAGATTATCCCTTTGTAGCCCAGGGTGACCTTTCATAAATGACTGCAATCACTCGAATGCTTAATGAAAAGCTGAACCTATTCAGTACTATCCCAATATTAACCAAAAGGGACTAAAAATAATCATAACGGATAGAACCCCGACCTTCGAGGACAACCTGACATCCAAATTCCAGGTGATATTCAGTCCCAAATAGGACTAAAATAAATCAGTCTCAGCTAAGGCTGATGTAGTCTGTCCTGAACAGGGCATACAATCAGTCCTTTACTACCATATATCCTAACCTAAAGAGTTGTAGTTCAACCCAAATTATCAATCTTATCATCAGTTCGAAACTGAACTGTAATACCCAGAATTCTTATAGCATACTGAAAGTAACAGTCCCCACTGACTTGTTACTGACAGGCTTAAATGCCCCAAAGTATCAGTCTCCAAATCTGGACTGATACAAGTAAGTCCCTAACCAGGACTAATATCAAAGGATTAGACAGAAGACTTTTAGTGGAAAAGAGATTGATGTGGCTCCCAACATTATAGACCTGAAGAAAGATTCAGAGGTAAAAATGATATACCTTAAATGTAAAGTATTCTCTGTTCCTGCTACCTCCACCTGTCTCTAATTCAATATATGCAGCTAGCTTCCATATTCAACAGTCCACTCTCAACTGAAATCGATCTAGCAGCTCACAACAATGTTCACAATTTAAGAGTCCAGATTATCCTCAATCTCTATATTAACTTACCAGTTCAAGAGATTTTATCTAAAATGCTTTTTAATGTAACATTGAATAACTGATACTCAATTAAGTATCTAAGGTTCAAGTCCCACTGCTATGGAGATTTCTAACCTCATCTAGTTATCCATCCTATTTATTAAATTCTAATTCCAGATTTCTAATCCATGATCAATACCTCATAGTGAATCATAAGCACAACTCTAAATCTGCTATGGATAAACAGCAATGGTAAAATAACTTAGTATAGATACAACTTAACCGACACTCCATGATACACATGGATACTTATCTTACAAAAATATTAAGATACAATCATACTCAGGCAGACCAATCGACTTCCTTGCCACAATATTTCAAATGATATCCCTATTACTGACACATACTTAGGCACATATATGAATCCATAGGATTTACAGAGCTAAAATACTTATTAAATCAGAGATATACCTATAGAACTTCCTGCTACAGAAATGCTCGATCCCTTATTCGTCCAAACCTTCAACACTCTGTTTGATCATTCACAACAAGAGAAAACACACAACCTCAAGAACTCGAACCAAAACAACATTAACTCACAGTTCAACCCTGAAATCCTGGGATTAACTCACCCGTTCAATGATTGATGAGAGTGACAATCTGAACTAAATTAAGCCAAATTCTCCAATCTCGATCTACAAATCTTGACATAACAAATTTAGAGAACAAAAATCAAGAAACAAAACAATCTGGATTTACTAATCAAGTAACGATCCTTACCTCATCAATTGATTGAAATGATCAAGAGTAGGTCAGAGCGTCGAAGAAAGAATCGAAGTGAAATCTACTGCTCTCCAAATCAAGACCTACACATTCCCAACAATCCTCTGGATTTGAGAAGGATATACTACAAAACTCATTATTCGATCAATTTACAAACAATTTGAAGTCGAACTAATATCGAGAGGAAAGTTCAATTATCGAGAACCTAGAATGAATTTACCTCAACCGTGTCGTGCTCGATGAAGAAATATTGATCCGATCGAATTGCTCACAAATTTGCAATTCTAATCCGATTAATGCAAGAAGGAGGACAGAGGAACCGATTGAACAATTATTCATTTGAAAATCAAAGAATATGCAATTTGTTTACCAGAGATTACTCGATCGAACGAAGAGGGATTCTTCGACCTCTGGATTTATGTCGTGGTCGCTCGAATAGAGGTTGAAGGAGAATAGTTTGGGAAGAATGAGCTTCTCTAAAATAGCTCTGGCTCTTCCTTCTAACAGAATTTTTAGCAAAGAAGGAAAGTAGAGTTTAAATAAGCATTTGTGAATTGGTTGAGATTCTTGAAGAAATGAAGAACTTTGGGCGGGAATTTAGAAATTTGTCCTAGCTGTCAGAAACGGTTACAACAGTAGACAAATCAAAATTTGTACTCTCAGCTCTAACAGCTAAGGAAATGAGAAGAAGATTCTGCCCTCCTCTTCATAAACAAGATGTAAACTAAAGTTTAATGGAGATGAAGTGGTGGGCTAGGTTGAGGAGATGAAATGATGGGCTGGATTAATGAGATGAAATAATGGGCTGGTCTGATGAGCCCAAACAGGATTTAAGTTAAAATATAATATGATTAAAGACTTAATTGTTTATTTACAAAATACTTCATTGAAATTAATTAGCTAAACATTTATAGGATAAAAATATTTCTAGGAAGTAGGCTTACAAGAACATATCAAACTAGATGCAAATCAAAAAGTCAAGTGCGAGTTCGAAACGAAGTCAAGGAAGGTATGTGGATGTGATCCTATGGGTCTTTCCTATTCTAATTGCAGGCTCATGTCGGTACAGTAATGTAACCGAAGTGATTAACATAGACCTGTAAGGGCCACCACAAAAACATGTAATGCCCCAGTCCCATATTACGTAGGACCAATTATACGAATACACGCCAGCAGCACTTCACCAATGGACCAAGCTACACAACAAGCCCATTAGCGAAATACTTAAGCTATAAATCATGATAATACCCAAAAATATAACACAGTCCATAGGTATATACATCTAATCACATCCATAGAGTCCACAAAGAGATCAAGAATAAATAAGCAAATGTCTCAAATATCCAACAATAAAAGTAATAAAGTCTGTGCGGGTAAAACATCCCGAAACCACAGAGATAGAAACAAAGTACAAATCAACTACAAGTCTGATTAAAAGAAAATGGAATAATGTAACAAAACTAAATATGAAGGTAACATGATCACAAAAAATCCTCGGGCACTATCTCGTCCTCCTGTGTCGGTACGCCTCCGGTCTCATCTCCCGAACCATAAACCTCCGGGTAGTTTTCAGCTTCGTCTAAGCCTAAGAATAGCCAGGTCCTCAGGGGACTAGCAAGGTGCATAATATATATGCCAAGGTACATAAATTAAAATATGAACTAAGACAATCTACTGTATTCGTCTATGTACTATGCAAGTGAGATACTTTTCTAGAATACCTAACACCTTCCACTAAGGCTCACTAGCACCTCAGCAGGATATTATCCCCAGTACCTGTGTCGTGACACCAAGGACAATCAATCTTCGATAGTGATAACCTCTTACTCTGCTATAGAGATAAAGGTCACTAAACAATGGGCCACACGACGATAGGTCTGATATCGTAGTTAAGTTCTCCCCAACCCTATGTCTAGATTCTAACAATGTCAAGTATGTACAGTCATATCGAAAGTAAAATCAATACTGATAACGTAATCTAGAATGCTTACGCGAGATCAATATCACGAATAGTCATGTAAATCTCGCATCATGAATGTGTCGGTGTCCTACGGTCAATCGTGTCAATGGACACATCAGTAAGTATGTAATGCCTAATATCAATACTAGATGTCACTATCATGACATCGATACCCATCTATAAATGGACACTAGCTAAGAATCAACGTCCTACATCATGCAATGCTAAACAAAAAGAACAACAAAATAGAAAAGAATAATCTGTAACGAAGGCAAGACGCGCTTGCCTGTAACTACTGTCTGTGGGTGGTCCTGACCAACTCCAGTGTCCTTGTCGATCTTCCCAAGCTCACCTATAATAATATACTATATTTAATATTCTATATCAATATAGCATATATAAATTATATGAGTATCAAAACCTCCGAGTTGCCATAACATTGTTACGATACTGCATCTATTATATAAGTACATAAGGTACCAAATCCTCTCGTAAATATTTTACAATTATAAAAAAATAATATATTTAAATTCTAGAATTTATCTAGTAACATTTATATATTGCTATAATGATATTTTCAATAGTAAAACCCTTTCACAAGAGGTCTTATATCAATGCCACATATGACTTCCTCAATTCGACCCATTAATTGAGTTCCGAAACAATGATAAAATAAAATTAATAAATTCTATAAAAATTCCAAAAATTAGTTAAAATAGTATTTATAGTGTTAAACCTTGCAGAACATAAAGTTTAATATGGATTCATGGAGTTTTGACACCTTTGTACACAAGGAAAACAAAATTTTTCGAAGTTCGGTGACACGACAAATGTCATGAATTTTAAAAATAGTAAACAGAAGCAAAACCTAACTTTCAGATATGCGTTAGAAAGGTATCGACGTCTGGATTATGAATAAAAATATAAAAAATTTAGAAACTGAACTTATATAGGCGAAAAGTAGCCCGCAACAGAATTCATTGGTTCTGGATACCCTGTCGTAGAATCGATGCTGCGGGCAAACCGCTTGGAACTAGGGGATTTGGTGACCAGAGGTTGGAATAGACATAAAAGGTAATTCTCAGATTTGGTTTGAAGTAAAACGGATGAGAAAACATGGGTGAAACATTGTCTACAAGTCGACTAACCTGCTGTGACATTTTAGACTTCGATTCGGTGGAGTTTTGACCCAAGTAGCGCGTCATGCACCACTCTAACGGCTGCAAGGTTGCTCCTAAAGTTACTAGGATAGAAGAAGATGTTGAGGGGGTCACGTGAGTGGTGGTGATGGAGCAAAAATCGAGGGAAATTGTGGTTTTAAGAAGAAAAGGGGGTCGGCTATGAGGGGTCGGCCTTAGAGTGTTAGCCACTAGGTTTGGGGGGTTTATGGAGTAGTGGGCGGTTATGAGAGAGGGGGATGGTTAGGGTTCGATAGGTGTATATATATTTAGTGCATGGACTTTGGTTTGATCTAATTTGGATAGGATTTGGTTCTCCAAATCATCATATTATTAATAAGTTTCCTATTTTGGTTAGATGTTTGACCAAGACAAATATATAAGAGAATATTGCATATGGCTGCAATTAAACCTCTAAAATTCCCTTAAATATATGTGTACTTAGTTTTGGTACAACTAGTTAGGCTCTAACTAGTAGGGTTGACTAGGTTAGGGTCCAAGTAGCATTACTAGTTAAATTGGACCCGAAAATCAATTTAATGAGTCTCATGTGCCATTTACAAATAAGTAGCACATGAGAACTCGATTGGATGGTACACCCTAGGCATGTGCATTGTAGACTCAAAATGGATCAAAACTATATATTGGGTCATACGGTTTCGATCTATGTCAAGTCCCAAAATCAAATTGAAAGTTGGACCTAGAATTACGATAAATGATCAAATGGTCTAAGTTGACCCGAAATCATGTGAAACCAAAAGAATGTTGGGGAACAAATTTGAATATGACATGATATATCAAACTGAAGGTGGACGAGTCTAAAATTCAATTATAGAATTAGATTTGAGAAAACAATATTTGTTGTGCTTTAAAAATCAAAGTTACAGTAACTACTAACATAGACATTATTAACTTTAATATTTAAAATATCCATATAAAATAATTAGAAATAATTAAAAATAAAATCTAAAAATCAGGGGGCTTACAGGTAACCACCCCTCCTTTAATGTTTAAGTTCCTGACTTGGAATGTTAGGGGAGTTGCTAATAAAATGACTTTTAAAAGACTGAAAACCCTAGTACGGGTTCATAAAATTGTTCTCCTTGCCATTATCGAACCCAAGGTCTCGGTGGATCAGTTAGTTGCCTATCAGTTGAAATTGGGTTTTTATTTTTTGATTGCAAATGAAAAGGGTAATATATGGGTCATGGCCAAAACTGATTGTGTTATCAGCAAGATTGATGCTTTTGACCAAGCCCTCATGGTGACAGTTTCTTATAATATGATCTCGACGCCTACTACTCTGTTCTCTTTGGTGCATGGCAGCAACACGAAGGAGGGGCGAAAAGAACTATAGGAGAGACTCTTACATGTTCAATTGATGTTTACATTTCCTTGGGTGGTTGCAGGAGATTCAATGCGGTGACTTGCTCTGATGAAAAGATAGGGGTCTACCTGCTAACAATGTATCCATGAATGAATTCCTAAATTTTTAGTTATCTGCTGGACTCTCAAAACTATCATTCACGGGTAGTAGATTCACTTGGATTAAGTCTGAGAAAGGCGATAGGCAAGGATCGAGACTTGATAGGATCCTTGTTGATAAAGCTTGGTTGGATATGGCTCCTCACTCGATTATCGATCATCTTAGTAGAACAGAGTGATGGCACATTTTATTTTGATTATTAACAGCATCTTCGTAGTTTAGTTTTCTGTGTCTTCAGATTCTTATCTTCTCAGAAGCTCTACTACTAAAGTCTTTCCGTTCAAGTACAACCTTCCTTTGTATCGAAGACTGAAGCAGTTTACAGGCGCTCCTTGTATAAGACGGCTTCCTCCTGCTTAGAGTCTTCGTGTCTGTACAAAGTTTAGGTATATTTGTAAACACCTAAGGACGGATGACAAGTAAAAGAACAAGTCAAAAATCAATTACATACAGAGCGGCATACCGGCGGCATGCTTCGGCATACCGGCAGTATACCGTTTTTATCGTCCACAAAGTTGCAGTGACAATTTGTCGGCATACCGGCGGCATGCTTCGGTATACCGACGGTATACTGTTTTTATCGACCCAAAAGTTGCTGTGACAAATTGTCGGCATACCGACGGTATGCTACGGCATACCGGCGGTATACCGTTTAGTGGACCACAAAACGTTCTGTGATAAAACGTCGACATGCCGACGGTATGCTCCGGCATACCGGCGGTATAGCATTTTGTTTACCTAAAAACGTTCTGTGATAAAACGTCGGTATACCGACGGTATGTCGCGGCATACCGACGGTATACCGATTTATAAATATTTGATTTTTGAATTACTCTGACTAGCATTAATGGCCGCATTTAATGCTCTCAAACGGTCATTAATATGACCGTTACTATTTGGTCGGTATACCGACGGTATGTCGCTGCATACCGACGGTATGCCGGTCTGCCTGTATCCAGAGCATTAAATGCCACCCACTCTTGGTTTCTCTATAAATGAAAGCTCTCTCTTGGTTTCTCTAAAAATGAAAGCTCTCTCTCTCTCATGAGGCTCTCACCAACTCTTGCAATAAATTTCCAAGCAACCAAGAGCTCCACCATTAATACTCTACCAAGCTTTTAATTGTCATCCTCTCCCAAAGTGCTAGAGTATTTAAGAGTTGTAATTTTTGATCTTCACGTGTTAGAAGATCAACAAGTTCTCTTCTCATTTGTTTGAAGTTGGCGAGCCTTCGTAAGAAAACTCGTGTGTTGAAGTTGGCGAGTTCTTCGGATCCAAACTCGTGTGTACTATTTGATTAAATAGTGTATTTAAGCCGGAGAGAGTTCCGGGACTGGATTGCCTCAAGCGAGGATACCAGGATACATCTTGTGTTTGATCTTCTCACTCTTTACTTTTATTTGTCATATATTACTTCTATTGCACTAGTTATTTTTTATTTCCCTATTCACCCCCCCCTCTAGGGTTCCACAATTGGTATCAGAGCTTTGTTCTCTTGATATGGATTTACACCCTTTGAGTGATCTATGGCCTCTAACCCTAGTATCAACACCTTCCACAATGAAGGACACTCCACAAATAGGTCTCTCCTATTTGATGGAACTAACTATAACTACTGGAAGATTAAGATGAGCATTTATCTGAAGTCCATAGATTTTGATTTATGGGATTGTGTGATAAATGGTCTTCCTACTCCTTCCAGAGTTATTGAGGATATTGCTTCTGACACCCTTAGGGACACACTTACTGAAAACACCAAGAAGCTTGCAAGTCGAGATGCCAAGGCAATGAACGCTCTTTATTGTGCTCTCGACAGTTGTGAATTCAACCGAATCTCTACTTGCAAGACTTCAAATGAGATTTGGAAGTTACTTGAAGTCACACACGAGGGTACTTCACAAGTGAAGGAATCCAAGATTAGTAGACTCACGCAAGAATATGAGTCCTTTAAGATGAAGCACGATGAATCTATTACTTGCATGTTTACTCATTTTGGTGATATTATTAATCCTCTCTCTTCTCTTGGTAAGGAATATCCTGCTCATGAAAAGATCAGAAAAATTCTTAGAGGACTGACGAAAGCTTGGAGTCCTAAAGCTACCGCAATCATTGAGAGGAATAACCTGACAGTTATGAACCTTGAGACCCTCATGGGTAAGCTAATGACTCATGAACTCGATATGAAGAATCAAGAGGAATCTTCCATACAAGAGAAGGAGAAGGAGAAGGCCAAAGAGAAGGAGAAATCTCTTGCTCTCAAAGCTACAAAGTCCTACTCCAAGGATAGCTCCGACGACAATGAGTCGGACGACGATGAAGAAATAGCTCTCACAGCTAAGCACTTTCAGAAGTTCCTTAAATTCAACAAAGCCAACCGCTTCAGACGGGACAATGAAGAAGATTCGGCGTGCTATCAATGCAGAAGACCCGGACACATCAAGAGGGACTGTCCGATGATAAGAAAAGACTCAAGAAAGTACGAGAAGCCTAGCAAAGGAAGCTCGTCCTCCAGAAAATTCGCCAACACAAGCATTTGGTGTGAGAGTGACGCAAGCGACTCCGACAACGACAAAGAGTGCAAACACAACGCCAACGTTTGTCTCATGGCAACCGATGAGGTACTTGATGATCTCTCCCTAAATACTCTTACTTATGATGATTTGGAGAAAGCTATCCTTGAATTGCATGAAGAGCACAAAGGTGTTAGGAATAAATATAAGAAATCTCTAAAAGAGATTGATGCTCTTCAACTAGAAGTATAAAGACTCTCAAGCATCATTATTGATATAAAGGGAAAATCTCCTGCTTCTGACACGGATAAAATAGAGTCTTTGCGACTCAAGTTTCAAGAATCTCTTGACACCATCAAGAAAAAGGATGATGAGATTCAATCCATGAGAAGCTCTTATGAATTTGCTATACACAAAGTTCAAGATGCTAATAGGAGAGAATATGACACTTCTATTAAGTATAATGATCTTCTTATACAGAGTAAGAAATTAGGTAATAAGAATACTACTCACATGCATGCCCTCCACACTCATCACAATGCTAGGCATACTTCTTACATGAACACTACACATAAATCCTTTTCTAACACAAGGAAAGGACCTTTTGTTAAGAAAAACACTTCGCATCATGCTTTTTATTATCATCATCATAATACTAATGCTAGAGCTCCTCGCACTAGAGATTCACATATGCATGATTCTCACATATCTTCTTCTAAATCCTCTATGATTTGCAATTACTGTGGCTTGCTTGGACATACGACCAATTATTGTCATACAAGGAAACTTGTTGATAAGAAAGTTTTTATGTGGGTTCCTAAGACTAACACTCAAGGACCCATAAGATCATGGGTACCAAAATATTCATCTTCAACTTATGTTGTAGGTGAAGAGTCCTTCTCATGCTAGAAGCAAGTAGATTCTCAATAGCGGTTGTTCACGACACATGACCGGGGATGTTTTATTATTTACAACGCTATCGATGAAGAAGGAAGGACACGTCTCTTTTGGTAACAATCTTAAAGGTCACATTATAGGAAATGGTAATATAGGTTTCCCTCCTTATCCTTGTATTAAGAATGTGTGTCTTGTTACTAATCTTAAACACAATCTTCTTCGTATTAGTCATCTTACCGATAATGGTTATGATATCAAGTTTGTTAAGCTCAAATGCTTCATTACCGATAGCTCTAATGGATCTATTGTTTATGAAGGCATTAGAGAAAATAATATCTATGTTTTATATCTTGTTGAAGACACTAACAATGACAGGTGCTTAGTTGCTAAGAACGATGAGAGTTGGCTTTGGCACATGAGGCTCGGACACGCCAACATGGATACCATCTCTCGTCTTGCTACCAAGAAGCTCGTAAGAGGACTCCCAAGTATTCCGTTCAAAAAGGATATGGTGTGTAAAGAATGCGAGAAGAGTAAGTTAACAAAGACATCCTTCAAATCAATCAACTTTATGAGTACTTCTCGACCTCTTCAACTTATCTATATGGATCTCTTTGGTCCTAGTAGAGGTGTTAGCCTTGGAGGCAAGCTTTATGCTTTTGTTTTAGTTGATGATTTTTCAAGATTTACTTGGATTATTTTTCTTGCTTGCAAAAGTGATACTTTTCGTGAATTTGTTGCCTTTTGTAAACGTGTTCAAAATGAGAAAGGTTTTTCTATTAACAAGATTAGAAGTGATCATGGAGGAGAATTTGATAATGTCGATTTCAAAAGATTTTGTGAAAAGAATGGTTTTGGACATGATTTTGCTTGTCCACGAACTCCTCAACAAAATGGTGTTGTGGAGAGAAAGAATAGAACCCTTAGCGATATGGCCCGGGTTATGTTAATCCAATATAAGCTCCCCTAATATTTTTGGGCGGAAGCTATTAATACGGCATGTCATGTTATAAATAGGGTCTTGATTAGACATATTTCTAGATTAGACATATTTCTAAGAAGACTCCTTATGAGCTTTGGTTTGACAAAATTCCCTCTATTGAGTATTTTAAAGTTTTTGGTTGTAATTGTTTTATTTTGAATACAAAGGATAACCTAGGCAAGTTTGAAAAAAAAGCCTATGAAGGAATATTCCTTGGATACTCTACTTATAGTAAAGGTTTTCGGGTTTTTAATAAAAGAAGTCTCGTTGTCGAAGAGTCAATCAATGTCTCTTTTAATGAACTTAATTCTTCTACATTCTCCTCTTCCGAGGATATTGATGACATCTCGTTTGGGTTGGAGAACTCCTCTATTGAAGATCGTCCTTCTTTATCTAACAATGAAGTTGTGACTCCAACAAAAGAGTCTCCTCCTCTCGAGCCTCCTCAAAAGGATCTCCCAAAAGAATAGAGATTTGTCACCAATCATCCTAAGGAACTTATCATTGGGGATCCTTCCTCCAGTGTTAGCACTAGATCCTCCATTCGTGATCTTTGTACAAACGTGGCTTTTATCTCTCAAATAGAGCCTAAAAATGTTAATGACGCTTTTCTTGATGAATTTTGGATAATAGCAATGCAAGAGGAGTTAAATCAATTTGAGCGAAATAAGGTTTGGGAACTTGTTCCAAAACCTAGCAATCACCCCCATCATTGGAACAAAATGGGTATTTCGCAACAAACTTAATGAAGATGGGTTAGTGACTCGTAACAAGGCCCGATTGGTTGCTCAAGGCTATAACCAAGAGGAATGTATTGACTACGAAGAAACCTATGCTCCGGTTGCACGTCTTGAATCCATTCGTATGCTTTGTGCTTTTGCTTGTTTTAATGACTTTAAGCTCTTTCAAATGGATGTTAAGAGTGCTTTTCTTAACGGTATTATTAAGGAGGAAGTTTATGTTAAACAACCTCCCGGCTTTGAAGATTTTCAATTTCCTAACCACGTTTTCAAACTCCACAAAGCCCTTTATGGCCTCAAACAAGCTCCCCGTGCTTGGTATGAGCGCTTTAGCTCCTTTCTTGTTTCACACAATTTTTCAAAGGGGAAAGTCGACACAAAACTCTTTATCAATCCCATAATGGCACTCTCTTATTGGTTCAAATTTATGTCGATGACATTATTTTTGGTTCTACTAACAACACACTTTGTGTAGAATTTGCTAAAGTTATGCAGGAAGAATTCAAAATGGGTATGATGGGTGAGCTATCATTCTTTTTGGGATTACAAATCAAACAAGGACCCAAAGGGACCTTCATCAATCAAGCAAAATATACAAAGGATCTCCTCAAGCGTTTCGAACTTGACTCATCCAAATCAATGAGGACTCCTATGGCAACAACGACAAAGCTTGACCATGAAGAAGATGGCACATCGGTTGACATTCGTAAGTATCGAGGTATGATTGATAGTCTACTTTATCTTACTGCTAGCCGTCCTGATATCATGTTTAGTGTATGTCTTTGTGCACGTTATCAAGCAAATCCAAAGGAATCGCACTTATGTGCCGTAAAGCACATTTTTCGATATCTCAAAGGTACCGGAAACATGGGCCTTTGGTACCCGAAATCTTCATCCTTTGAGCTTCATGGCTTCTCGGATACAGATTTTGCCGGATGCAAGATTGACCGAAAAAGTACTAGCGGCACATGCCAATTCCTTGGGAAATCCTTGGTATCGTGGTTTAGTAAGAAACAAAATTATGTTGCTCTTTCAACCACTGAGGCCGAGTATATTGCGGCTGGTTGCTGTTGTGCACAAATTCTTTGGATGTCACAAACACTTTTAGATTATGGCATTTCTCATTCTTGCACCCCTATTAAATGTGATAACACTAGCTCAATCAATCTCACGAAAAACCTGATTTGTCACTCACGCACGAAGCACATTGAAATAAGACACCATTTTCTTCGTGACCATCAACAAAAGGGAGATATTCGTCTTGAATTTATTGATACTACTTATCAGCTAGCAGATATTTTCACCAAACCGCTCCCGGAAGATCGTTTCACCTTCCTTTGCCAAGAATTACGCATTTTGTCTTTTGACCCATAATTCTTTTCTGGCCGGCACACCAACGGTATGCGGCGGTATACCGACGGTATGCCGTTTTTCGATTCAGAATTAGGTTCTGTCTCGAAACTCGGCATACCGACGGTATGCCGGATTGCGGTGGACTGCTTTTTCAAATCCAGATCCGGGCCCACCTCTCCTCTTTTCTCTCCTTATTCTTCTCAACCCTCTTTTAATTCCTTCTCTCCCATTACATCCTTATTAATTACCCTCTCCTCTTTCCAATTCATAACTTTTCATCACATTTATTACCTATCTCTTCACATCCCCCATTCCTCCTCTTTTACTCCCCTATCATCATTTCCAACCCACTAACTCTTCATTTCCCCCATTACTTTCCTCTACAAACCGTTCCCCAACCCACCCCTCCTATATTTTAAATAAAGTTTCAACTTATATAAACCTTGTAAATATATATATATATATATATATATATATATATATATATATATATATATATATATATATATATAAATATATATATATAATATATATATATATATTTTATATATATATATAAAAAAAATATATATATATATATAATATATATATAATATATATATATATATATATATATATATATATATATATATATATATATATATATATAAAACAATATATATATATATATATATATATATATATATATATATATATATATATAATTTTTTTAATATAAAGTTATATGTATAAATTTATATTATATATATATATATATATATATATATATATATATATATATATATATATTATAAAGTTATAATATATATATATATATATATATATATATATATATATATATATATATATATATATATATATATATATAAAATATATATATATATATATATAAAGTTATAAAGTTATAATATATATATAAATTTATATTTTATATAAATATATATTATATATATATATATATATATATATATATATATATATATATATATATTTTATATATATTTTTTATATATATTTTATATATATATATTATATATATATATATATATATATATATATATATATATATATATATATATATATATTTTATATATATTTTTTATATATATTTTATATATATTATATATATATATATATATATATATATATATATAGTTGTATTTAAAAAAATATAAAGTTGTATTTAAAACTATTTGACTATACACAATCCCATAAAATAAATTCAAAAAAATTTTATTGGGTCATAGCAACCTAACATGGCTCTACCAAGAGGGTTGGCTAGGTTAGTGTCCAAACTTATTTTCTAGTTAAATCGAATCCGAAAAGTCAACCAATGTGTCTTTTGTGCCATTCGCAAATAAATAGCACATGGAAAGTCGATTGAGTGGCTTGGCATGCATGTCGTAGGCTCAAAATGGGTCAAAATTATATATTGGGTCAAATGGTTTTGATCGATGTCGAGTTCCGAACTCACGTTGGAAGTTAGGTCTTGATTTACGGTAAATGGTCAATAGACCTAAATTGACCCGAAGTTGTACGAAGTTAAAAAAAATGTTAGGGGACAATTTTGGATGGTACATGATATATCAACTTGAGGGTAAACTCGTCTACTTCAAAACTCATGAAGAACGTTTCGAAAGATTGGCGCTTCTTGTGCTCCAAAAATCAAAGCTACGGAAAAGTACACATATAGTCATAATAAGATTAAAATCTAATTTAATACATAAAAATCATATGAAATAAAGAAAAAATTAATTTTCAAAAATTAATGTGCTTACATAGGATGTGGTAGTTTCTTCTCTTCTACAACTACCCCGAAACTGATTCCCTTTGGTCTATCTACAACACCTCTCGTGACCTCGAATGGTAGCTCTCCTGGCAGTCTGAATATTACCTTTACCTGATGGCAATCTATAAATGCAAAATGCTCACTCAACCAATCCATTCCGAAGACCGTATCGAATCCTGAAAGTGGGATTACGAGGGGATGGGTCCTATATTCTCTCCCAGCTATGCTAATCGAACAATCACACACATCACTGACCGGTACTATACCTTCTCTAGTTAAGATTTTTTAATTCCTCCTAGCATATGCAGGTACTATATGGTGTCTAAGCATGAACTCAAGTGATATAAAGCTAAGTGCAGCTCCAAAATCAAACAATACAATTGCAAGAAAAGAATAAAGCAATATTGTACATGTGATCACATTTGCTATCGACTCTGTCTCATCTGTAGTTATAGCGAAGGCTCGACCATGTGGTTGTCCACCCCTCTGCTGCTACTGCTGAGTAGGCAGGTGTGGTCCCCTCGGTGGCGGTCCTGAAGGTGCAGCTACTATACCCTTCTGCGGTGGAACTGGTCCTGCTGCTGCACGGAAGGAAGCTACGGTACACTCCCTTGCCTGATGATCAACTGCTCAATAGATAAGGAAATGTCCCAACCGCTTTCGACACACTTGCCATATGTGCCCCATGTTCTGACAGTATCCACAAGGTTGTTGAATTTATCGTTATTGTGGTGGAGCCCTAGGAGGAAGCTGTGTAGGGGTTGTATAAGTCTTCGTCTGAAAATTAGAACGCTTGGACGGTCCCGAATGGCTCCCAGAAATTTCCCGATCCCTCTTCTGAAGGAACTCTATGTTGGCCTCAACTCGCTGGGCGATCGTGATGGTCTCTCCGAAGGTCTTTGTTCCATTGGGTATAACATACATACGGATCTCGTAGGATAAACCATGACGGAATCTCCTGACTCTCTCCTTTGGGTCTCACACCATCCCCTCAGCAAATCGGCTCAACCGAATAAACTCCGTAGCATACTCAACAACTGTGCGGGTCCCTTTCTCGAGGGTCTGAAACTGCCTCTCCAACATCTCCTTAGCTACGGCATGATAGAATTTCTCCTTGAACAGCTCTACAAATCTAGCCAAGTGAGTCCCGGTGCAGCAAGGTTCGGATCATTCTGAAACCAAATCTTGGCTAGGTCATGCATATGAAGTTCGGCTGCCTCTATCCTGAGGTCTTCTGGAAGTCTGGCTACACGGAGTAGTCTCTCGATGTCCTCTAGCCGCTCATCAGCATAAATAATGCCCTCCATGCCATGGAAGTCTCAGAGAACAAGCCTCTTGAAGCCTAGGATGGTGCCTTCCTTGAGTAGTGTAGGTTAGAGTTGAGGCTGAAATGGGGGTGGTATCTATGGTAGTTTCTTGGGTAGAGTAGATGGGGGCTGGAACTGTGACTATAGAGGTGTCTGCTGGGATGGTGGGCTGATCAACTTCTCTGTAGCTGCTATAGTAGCCAGACGAGAACTCTTTATTTTCTCTCATAAAATAGTGGCCTGCCCCCTCTGAGCCTCATTCATTCTGTAGACTAACTCGAAGAGCTTAGCTCCTTCTAGGGATCCGGAGGAGTATCTAGTGAAGGTGGCTCCTTGAGTAGGAGGCGAGGGATAGGTCCCTGTATGCTCTTGACCCACTAGTGGGGAAGATGATGCTCTCTCGAACATAGCCGCACTATGGATGCGGGCACACAACGGTCTTTCCTTTATCATTTTCTGAAATGAAGGAAATGATGTAAGTGTCCAATCGTGTAATGTTGCAACATAAAAGCATAAAGTAAATACAATCATAAAATCCATAATCGGTCTTATGCTGTGATGAGTTCCTAAGGACCTGCATGGGCCACCACAAAAACGTATCATGATCTGCTCCTGAATAATTGGGTATGACTCGGATCACGTTCGGCCTACACTGTCTTGGACAATGGTAGTCAGCTGTCTAGACCTTATATCTCATCAAATAATATTATTGATTACTCTATCACAGCATCTATAGTACATGTCATGTCACAAGATTGCCATATTATCTACTATTTGCAGTTATTACAGGCCTTTTACAATAGATCACCGGAGATGGATCCAGTAAAGGATAATGGCAACTCTATACATCTGCAATACCATGTCCTCAACTCAATAGTACGATACAATCATCTAATGTCCCTCAGGATAAGTCTCCAGGTCCTAGCCAGCCTCTGGAGTGGTCTCCAACAGCGGGTCTCCCTGTGGTCCATAGTAATCAGGATATGCTATCTCAGTCTCACCTGTAATGTCAATAATCCAGTCAGGAAAGGAACAAAGTACAGTATAACTCAATAGCACTTACCAACGTGATACAAAAGAAGTAGGTAAAACAAGAGCAAGTAAATAACAAGTAAACATAAAGAATAATCAGAAATATGCACTAGCTACGTGAACACATGTATTTAGAACACCATTAAGGATGTCGGGGCTAAATATGTACCAGGCATATCAAGGAACGATATGCTATAAGTCACGCAAGAATCAGATATGTCTATTGACAATTCTATCAGTCATGCATGAAATAGACATCAGGCATATTAAAAATAATATGTTATCAGGCACGAAAATTTATCCAAGGCGAGGTATACTACATGCATTATGATTGTCCTCCTTTCTGACACAAGACACAGAAAACATGCAAGCAAATGAAGCAAATGAAACACATAACATGTCAGCAAGTGAGTGTGAATGTGCATGCAAGTCATTAAGTAACATCGAGATACATGTACTTTCCTTTTACCGGATGTTGGCCTAAAGTTGTAAATTACCTATACAAATAATAGGAAAAAAATACATTAGGATTTATATTCTAAAGGAAATTCCTAATGTGATTTCTAGTTAACTAACTATTGGTTGTCTCTAGCTAGTTACTAAGTTATTAATTCTAACTAACTCTTATTCCTAACAGTTAACTCTACTGACCCAATACTGCCCAATGTACTCTAGTCTCGGCCCAAAGGCCTGGCCCGTTAAAATCTAGTCCTCTAACTAAAAGACCTAGCTTACTAGTCTTGAACCCCATTTCATTCAAATATTGGCCCAAATCCAGATCTTCCCAGAGTCCTTGGCTTAAACCTAATTCTAACGGCTATACTATAGTAATATTTTGAAATTCTCTAGAGAGTGAGACCTCCCATGTTTGTCCCGATATCAGCTTATATACCAAAATAATGTCGACTAATAGCTTCCTCGTGTCTCATCCATGCGTACACATGTACCTCTATCGGTTTTGGTGTCAAACTGAAACAATGATGTAATACAATTAGGAAAGTATCAAACCTGAGTCAAGTCAATCATGACAAAGGGAAAGAAAGAGCAATACCAAAATAAATGTACGACAAGTCAGTCACGTATATTATTTCAAAGTTATATATTAGTTATATTTTGGTATAGACTCAAGTTTGTCAATTATCAAAATGGGGGAGATTGTTGGCCCATTGGCTAATGGTCACACCTGATTTTGATAATAAACAACGACTTTAGTCGATACCAAAATATATGAATTGCTATAGGTTACAGGAATTTATATCGAAGAACATCTACATCCTACTGCTAGTAAGGAGCATCGCATCATCATCAAGAAGCAATCTTATTGGAATTCAAGATCGAGTCATTTTATATTTTCTTCTATATTTTTATTATATTGAGTCTAGAAAATATAAAATGTGAGATTGTACGAAAATTTACTACCTTAGGTTATTTCTAGTCCACCTATCCAAAAAACCTACCTACTTATCCCAAAAGCCCCACATATCCAAATAGCCCAAATACATATGCCATTTGGCCTATAATAGTTGAGTTCTGACCTACCAGAACTCTGATCGAGTCCGGTCCGAGTTCTGACCGAGTTCGGTCAGGTTAGATTTGAATTTCAGTTCCTACCAAATCTGTAAGTAACGTTCGTATGCGATATTCTAGCATCCGAACTCTGCCCAAGTTCGGTCCCCAAAACACTATAAATAGAGAATGATTTTTTTATTTTCTAATAACTCATTCACTCTTCCCTCTATCTCTTCTAAAGTGTTTTTTTAGCTCCTTAAAGCTTTCAAATCTCGCCTATACTACTCTTAGCCAAAGCCAGTACAGTTCTGTTCGATTTAGAGTTTTGGTTCAAAGAGTTGTAAAGAGGTTGCAATTCAGAAAATGTTCCAGTTTTCGGAATCAGTTTTTGTTGGAGTCGCTCGTGCGCTCGTCACAAAGGTACGGTGTTGTAAAGAGACGACAAGCTCTCATATAGCTTGTGAATAGTGGATTAATAGCGGGAAAGTGTACTCGTGACTAGAATATTACTCTCAGAGGGAAACCAGTATATATCGTGGTGTTCACTGAGTTTGATCTTCTATCTCTTGCTTAATGCATTTATTTACAGTCTCTTATTTCTGTCATAGTTTATAACTACTATAATTTTTTAAGTAGTAATTATTTTTGTAACGCTCCGCGCGAGCGCGAGTCTACGCGAGCGGGAAGGCCCCTGCGTAGAGCCTCGCTCGCGTAGAAGTGATTACGCTGGCATGCAAATGCGTGTGCGTAAAGGGGTAAATAATACACGGGCACGTAAAACATGTGCGTAAAAAAGGAGGGGTAAATGACACGCTGGCACGTAAAATGTGGGCGTAAAACTAAAAGCTACGCTAACACGTAAGAACGTGTGTGTAGGACTTCATCTTCTTCCCGCGGCCGGTACAAGCAGGCGTAAAAGCTCAAGTGCTCAAGAAAGCCCCATCGCGGTCAAGACTCGATGAAATCCAACCATTCCAAAACCAAACTTGTGTAACATCAGAATGCCTTCTACATAGAACTCTTAGTTTTCAAAAAAATAAGCCAATTTAGTAGATCAAAACCATAAAAATGAAAGAATGCTAAAACCTAGATCTACAAAATTTCATGCATCAAAATAAGAAAAGCCAAGTTCTAAAGTAGTTTAAAATCAGGCAAGGAAGCTAAATGATCCATAAAAGCACGGTGTTCTCTTGTGATAGCAAGTTGCACTTGCCTATGGTGGTATGGGTGGAGAAGGAGGTGAGGAAGAAGAAGAGAAGGGGTGTAAATGAGTAATGAATGAAGAAAGAGAATGGTGGTTGGATTAATAAATGAGGGATGGTGGTAGGTAGGGGTTTATATATCAACCCAAACCGAGCCCAACCAAGCCGAACCCAACCGAACCCAATGCAGGCCAAGGCCAGGATAAACCACATGAACCAAAAAATGCTAACTAACCCATGCCAATGCAAAACCCATGACTAGCCAGTCAAGACAAGTCGATCCAGGATGAACCCAAAATAAACCAGGGCAAGATTAAACCAGGATTAAGCTAAGCAAGACAAGTCTAATTATGGGTCGGGATTCCGTATACGTATACCAAAATACGTAATACGAACTACGGGCGTTACAATTTTCGCTTCACACACACACACTCTATTCACCCCCCTCTAGAGGTGCTCAACGGTCCTACAATTGATATCAGAGTAGGTTATATATATATATATATATATATATATATATATAACACTCTAGAAAGTATATATGGCAGTTGTTAAATCAATACTCAATGGTGAAGGACAATCCACAAATAGACCCCTACTATTTGATGGAACGAATTACATTTATTGGAAAACATGAATGAGTTTCTTTCTTAAGTCTCTTAACTTTGATCTCTGGTCTATAGTAATAAACGATTATAAGAAACTGCCTAGAATAGTGATTGAGGGTGTACTTGTAGACAAGTCACACGACAAATACACAGACCAAGAAAAGACAAAGGATAGTCTAGATGTACGTGCCATCAATGTACTATTCTGTATAATTGACAAAACTGAGTTTAATCGTGTTTCTACATGTACTACCTCTCATGAGATTTGGAAACTTCTTTAGGTAACTCATCAAGGTACTTCCCATGTGAAGGAATCTAAAATCAGCAGACTAACACAGGAGTATGAATCATTTAAGATAAAACCCGGTGAGTTAATTACACAGATGTTTACTTATTTCCTAGATATTACTAATCCTTTGGAATCTCTTGGTAAGGATTATAGCAATCATAAGAAAATCAGGAAGGTGCTATGGGCTCTAACCAAAAATTGGAACCCGAAGGCAACTACGATCATTGAAGGAAACGTTCTCACCACAATGACACTTATGGGCAAACTCATGACCCATGAGTTGGACTTGCAAGAATTGAAGAAGCTACTCCCAAAGAAAAGTCTATCTCCTTCAAAGCTCAAGACAAAAGAGTCGCATGCAATAATTCTGACGAAGAATCATCCATTGGTGATGAGCAAGCCCTGCTTGTCAGGAACTTCAAAAAATTCTTGAAGTTTGAGAGATCAAATCAAAAGAAGAAGTTGTCCACGAGAGCAATAAAGAAGACACCATATGCTTCGGATGCAAGAAGTCAGGGCATATCAAGAAGGACTGTCCATTGTCAAAGAAAAGTAGTCCATATGATAGATCAAGATCAAGCAGAAAAGCTATAACAGGTCAAAAGTATTCAAATAGGAGCATCTGGCACAAAAGTGAGGCCAGTGAGTTAGAGGAGGAGGACAGACCCTGCAACACTACTAATGTCTGTCTTATGGCATTTGATAAGGTATCTTCTAATCCTCTGTATGATGATTTTACTTTTGATGAATTAGAGACAGCCTTTAGCGAACTACTTGACGAACACAAAAATGTGTTAGACAAGTACAAGCAATCTCGTAAAGAGGTTAAGGCTTGCACAACCGAAGTAGCATGACTGTCTAATCTTCTTGAAGACATTAAAGAAATGTCTGCTATCGGTAACACGGATGAGATAGCCAAGCTCAAATTAGACTATCATGAGGCAATCCTTAACATTGAAAAGAAAGAAAGAGACTATATCAAAATGTAAGAGCTTTATAACATAGAGAAGAAGAGATACTTAGTCACAGAGTAAAGACTCATTGATATGACTGCTAGATATGAAGAGTCTTGTGTGATTTCTAAAAAGTTAGAAATCTAGTTAGGCAAACAAGCCATCCTTGTTACACAGCCTAAGGTTAGTCCTAATGCTAAGCATACAACTAAGAGGACCAAACCACATATAGCACGCAAGCAACACACCAATCACAATTTTGCTTTCACATATAGGTTTTCAAAGAAGACACAAAAACATGTCAATACAGAAATAAAGAGCACATTTTCAAAACTTACTAGCACGTACTGTGGTACTCACGGACACATATCGCAGTATTGTCCAGCAAGGAAACTTGTTGCAATCAATCACTTGTTTGGATTTCTAAGACTAATCAGAAAGGACCCTCAAAGAAATGGGTACCAAAGGATTCAAGTACTCATTTTGTAGGTGGACCCTCAACCCTCTCATGCTAGAAGCAAGTGGATCATCGATAGCGGATGTTCGCGACAAATGGCTGGTGATGCCCTCAGTTCCCATGAACTCCCAGGGGTTCAAGCCCATGAAGTCCTTGATATTCCCCGCTCTCTGTCGTGGCTCTACCGGTGGTGGGACCATGGTACGCTCCTCAGAACGCTCCATGCTCTGGCGGAGTAAGGTGGTCTGCTCCTGATGGGTCGTTAGGAACCCCTGGATCAGAGTGAGCAGTTGGTTCCTGTCGAGAGTGACGGAAGCCTGGGCAGGTATACTAATAGGTGGTGGTGGGAGTATCGGGTCCTGCTGGGACTGTGATGTGGAAGGTGGTGGAGGCATCTGGATTGGTGGATTTATGGAGTGGGGTAGTATGGTAGGTGGAGGTGGAGGTACATCGATCAACTGGTCAACCGGCTGGATAAGAAGTGTGCCATTCTCAGGGGTGGCATACTGGGATGAGCAGGTGAGCACCATCTAACAAATAAAAGAACTTATAAGGACACATTTAAGTAAACAATCATAAACAAAAAGAGAGTCTAATTTATAATAACGAGCCTATGATGTGATACGTTTCCTATGTTGCAATCCTAGTAATCCTCTAGGTGTTCTAAATGTTTATTCCTAGTGTTGTCTAGTTATCTTAAGTTCCTAATCACAGGCATGCTTGATACAATGACGTAACCAAACAATTTAGTCAGGACCTGCATGGGCCACCACTAAAAATATGTCACGATCCGCTACCCAAATTGTTAGGCTGGGCCGAGTCATGTCCAGCCTACGCTTGAGATAAAGCGTAGTAAGCTGTTCTAAAGATAAACAAGATAAGGTCAAAGTGTGCTAACAGTTCTATATGTCATATTGAGTCAGAATAATGTTCCGAACACAAAATCGTCTCGTATAAAAGTATGTTCCAAATACATAGCCATGACATAAAATTGGATACAGGTCTAATATCAAAATACATAGTCTAACAATATGACTACTCTCAAAAGTCCCGAGCAACTACACAAACTAGACAAGTTTCTCCGCAGGTACATCCTTGTAAGGTAAAGTCTGATCCTCGACGGCAATTCCATAATAGGAATCACATAGCAACTCCTCCTCGGTAAGTATACCTACAACGTTATCCTGTCAGGACGGGAGCAAGTACTCATTCTAGCAAACTAAATATACGAAGCATGAAATGACCTAAAGTGTAATAAACAGAAGTCATAGCTTATCACGGTTTATTTGGTTTTTAGATACATTTTATCATGGCAATATATGTTTGTTTTAAAGTTTAAAACTGTAGCACGTAGGTGATCGGTCAATAGGTAAATAGGATGTACAGTGGTACATATCAAGTTTTTTTGAAGTACATATATGTACACTAACGGCATCGGTGTATATCCATACACAACGCGGGATCAGACCTATGACAAAGTTACATATATAATGTAACCGTGCACGGTAAATACATACGGAGAAGGGGGCATGATCACGTACTCTACTAAGAGTTTCCCCTTAACCCGTTTTGCAATATGTGAGTGATACGAGAACAGTATAAAGTATGGTGGATACTGAGAGCAGTATAAAACATATAAAACATGGAGATATATGACTTGTAGTTTAGATATCGGTATTTAACATGATTTTTACACAATTCATTGTATGCAGTAAATAAAGTTTGTAGAGGTACTTGCCTTGTGCAAAGCAAGTATATGTATATGAAGCTATAGATATCCAGGTGTCTCGTCACTGTAAAAATAATACATAAACTTAGTTTTTATACTAAGTTAAACACTAGGACACTAGTTGTGTGATACGACTTTCTGACTGGACACCTAGCCAAATGATGACTTTAGCATAGGAGACCAATGTGGGGTGACACAATACCTAAACCAACTTTCTAGGGCCTTTACTCTATGGTATGGTGAGGTCCAATTGTCACGACCCGTACCCCGCTTTTCGGATACGAAGCGTGTCCAAGTCCAGCCTACGCCGCAGTGTCGACGGTAGTACGCTGTCTAATATACACAAGTCACGGCAATCTAGAATCTCTTGGTAAACTATATCTCATCCACAGAATAATCGAATCTCAATCAAGATCAAATGAATAAGACAAGAAATCATATAATAATAAATATAACTGAATATCTCCAAGAATCAATGTCACGTCCGGTGGACATAAATCTACTACCAATAGACGGAAAGAGAAATAAATACATGGAATACACTAACTAAATACAACCTGCTAATCGAGACAACCTCCACAGCAAGGCACCGTAGTCTGAAGCTGACTCAAATCCTCTTGTATGCTCCTGGTACAACTTGGCTAAGCCTGAAGAGATTATCAGGTCCTCAGAGGACTAGCAAGATACATAAAAATGAGCCTTTCTAACAGTTTATTATGCATGGAGAAAAATACAGAATAAACAAGTAAAACTGAGCAATAAATAAAGCACAAATCTGTACACTGACTACACATAAACGAACCGTTGAACGAAGACAAGAGAACTCATGTCAAGATGTCAACGGATAACCAAATCGAATACTCAAACCCTCGTCCCTAGTGTGGACTCGCAGGTTTGGACAACTACTAGCCCTCGCCCCTAGTGTGGACTCGCAGGTGTGAACCATATACTACTAACCCTCGTCCCTAGTGTGGACTCGCAGGTTAGTATCACCCTCGTCCCTAGTGTGGACTCGCAGGTGTGAACCATATACTACTAACCCTCGTCCCTAGTGTGGACTCGCAGGTTAGCATCATCCTCGTCCCAAGTGTGGACTCGCAGGTGTGAACCATATACTACAAACCCTCGTCCCTAGTGTGGACTCGCAGGTTAGCATCACCCTCGCCCCTAGTGTGGGCTCGCATGTGTGGACCAATAACTACTAACCCTCGTCCCTAATATGGACTCACAGGTTAGCTTAAGACACAGATAACTACTAACCCTCGCCCCTAATATGGACTCGCAGGTTAGCTTCAGGATTTTAAGACAAGGAGGTAAAGCAGTTCAGTTCATGACTTCTCGACCCACGACACAACTCAATCAAGGCTCAAATGAATACATCCAATAAGATACAAAGCTAGCTGTGAACACGGTCTATATAGCAATGATACAAATATATAAGCAGGATATGAAAGATACATGTCAATAATATAAGAAAAACTGGATAATAATAAAAAGACAATGCATATAAATGAAGCTGTGTAGAAAGGCAAGGTATACTTGCCTTAGATCCTGAGCTGCTGTCATGGATTACAACCCGTATGGAGATCCAAGTAACCTGGTTATGAATTTCATGGAATCAATATACACTGTTTAAGAGTACAAACTAGCTTATCTATTTAGTTCATGAGGTTTCTAGGTCATTTCCTACATCAACTTGGTTTTCTTGGCTTAATAGACAACCCATCTAAGTTACTTATAGTTCCTATCTAGTGTATACTCATGTATGTCTACATATGTCCCTCATATATGGAACTTACCAATATCCCATTACTGATATCCTAGTATGCAGAGATACTTTAAATGTCCTAGCCATATAGACTCCCTTGATATCCATTGCACATCCCCAATGCAACCTGCTAGAGTGTAACAGGACCTTCATATACAGCCTTATAGGTCCTGTGCCAACAGTCATGTGTAAACCCTCTTCTTAAATTATATGTTACATGGGTATTCAGGATGTATCATCAGTCCTAAGCATTGGACAGAACATAATGCCAATGAGTACAAATAGCTAAATTGCTCACTTGGGACAGATACCAAGGGCTGACTAAATGATCCATTTGTATAACAGTATAGTAAAGGAGTGAGTGCATGAGAGTACAGCAACATATATGAGATAAGGGAACTAGTATAGGATAATCAAACACCTCGTGTATGACCTGTGCGGCAGACTTTTAGCACATTAAAACAAAATAGGATCAGTCTTTTAGCCTCTAACGCAAATTAGACCAATGCTCTATCCACCAACACATAATTCAAGTCACAGAAAACAATGGTGGAACCTATAACTTGTACCAGTGTTTTCAGGTAATCAGGTTTAACCCTAATCGATCCTACCCATACTAGCAAGGGCAACATACTTTTGTGTCAGTCGATTCAGTCCAAAGACCATATGGGTCCTGACTGTTTCAAATCTTTATGAGAACAAATGGAACACGATCAAATACTCGATTGATTCACGGAACAGGTACTCCTAATTACCCCTAAATTAACCACCTAGTTGATGTAACACAGGGACCCTCTTTAGTGTTTGTGTCTATCCAGGACTGGTTAGAGCATTGATTTATCCTAGTCTTAGGCTGCCCCATAAGAGTGGATAAAAGACGTACAATTTGGTACCTAAAATCCCATACTCGACTGATACCATGCCACACAAGGACTGAACAAACTAACAGTCCCTGTTTACGATTTCATTTGAGTGGACTGTAACAATAGATGACCCTAACAACTGGAATAATAAAACATCTAACCCGAGCCCCCCATCCCAGGCATTTGCCTGGTCAATAGACGAAAAAGGGTCTGCTACTAAAGTATACGAATTAATGTAAAGACATGAAATTCCCTTGGGATTGATACATTTGTAAGTTAGAGGACTGAATTGAACTTAACCCTACAGGGGTCTGAACAGCAAGTAGTTTAGACTGAGACTGGGTTAATTAATACATCTCATCCTGGTATCAGTGCTGACAACCTCATACTGCCATGTTCTGCTACTAAACGATAGAATAGGGGATGGGCAATGCACATAAGTCTCACATGTGACCAGTGGTACACATCACCACAGACTTATATGTTTTCCTATATAAAGTTGGTCGGGACATAACAGAAATTATTAATCAACCAAAAGGGAATTGTCAGTATGCAGGAAAAAAAATTACTAACTGGATGATACACCCATACCAGAATGTGATGTACAGTTCGTTCGACCTGCATATGCAGAACATAAGTCTGAGAGAACTTAACAAGTTATCCACCCTGTATTATTCTTTCCTATGCTAGGCTAAAACTACAGTTTACCCTTCCTGTCCTGTTGTACCTGGTATAGAAAATACTTCCTGTCAAGAGGGACCCAGAGTTTCTTATGTTATCTGATACTCGAAGGTTCCTCACACATCTGTTATATGTTCTACTACTAGGCAGGGATGCCAACTGTCCCATAGGCACATGTCTTAGTTAATTCTATAATACAGACCCCTTAGGCTAGTACCTGTGGAAGGTAACATAGGTATAATACTCATAGGTTACCATAAGGGTTATTATTACTGCTGCCATTTGAATGTTCAGGACAGTTGATATTGTATCAAATCGTGATACACAATCATCCTTGTTTCTAAAATTTGTAGTCCATAACTTGACGGCTGCACACCTGTACCTTCAAGGTGTATGACTCACACATGCAGGACACAAGGGTTTGTTAAGATAACACTCTGATACGTACAGTACCTGACACAAAAACTCTGTTTTGCCCATTACTGCAACCTTTACTTCTTATATAGGCACAAGCCTCCCTTCAATGGTGGTTCACCTGTTGTTGGTGGCATTGCCAATTGAATACAAAAGAACCTGCATGCTAATATCATTCGATACCTTACTCTACTCAATTCATGTAGAAATACTCAATATAGACCTTCTATCATCTCCTAGACATAACACGAACACCTATACTTCAGTTGAAGATAAAATAGTCTAACACCCAGGTTCATGAATTTTTAATCGGGGCAAAGGGTGGAGGTTTACCTGGTCGAAAATAGGGCTGGACTGCTCCTCCTCCTACTCTTCGTGCGACAGGGGAAATTGGTTTCTAGGGTTTTGTAGAGGGTCGGCCACAAATCCCTTATATATATATATATATTTTATATATATAATATATATATATTATATATATACACTAATGATCGATCAAAATTTAGAGGAGAAAAGAGAATTTTCGATTTGATCCTATCTGTGGCTAATTCAAATTCAAACTGAATTCAAATCAGTAGGTTTGAGAGTTCGGTTTTAAAGGAGTTTAATAAGGACTTCTTGCAATAAGCCCCCCAAAAATTTTACTATTTCCTATTTGGTCCTCCTTTGATATTTTAAGTGTAATAAATCGTAACAATATATAGACAATAATAATAATATGAGCAAATAAAAATGGATTTCAATTTAATAAAATTGAGAAAAATTTGGTCAAGGGGCTGACACCAATACTACAATAATCCAAAATTACACAATACATCGCAAGTCGTAATTATTCATAATAAATCAGGCATTACACTGTGTTCCAACAATTTTTAAGATAGGCAAAAAGCTCAAATAATATAAACTAAGTACCAAAATGATCCTTGTTAATTATAGAAATTTATACTTATTTTTGGGAATTATAAACCCTCATAGATATTTTTAAAATTAGTAACATAAGTATCTTGAAAATGAGTTCTGTTTTTCTATTTTAATAAAAATGCCAAAAGTACTTTTTAAATACTGGACAAATTATATTAAATTAGCTAAATTAACATATTATTTAAATACAATTCTTGCATATTTTTACAGCACTTATATATATATATATATAGATATATATATATATATATATATAGATATATATATATATATTCAAAAATAGCAAGTTACAATTCTGAAAAATAAATAATTAATTATTTAATATTTTATCCACGTATACGAAATTGAACCAAAGTCCAGATACGCGACCCAAAGCCATGAATCAAGTCCGATATAGACTCGTACAGGTCTTGAATGTATTTAGGCTCATTTAAGTCCACAGAACCCATGCTAGATCTGGACTCGAATGCCGTAATCAATCGAAATACAAACATACATATATTAAATATATACAAATGAATATTAAAATATTTTTAATAATACATACATTAAGGTATGAAATAACAAGTCATAAAATTATATAATAAATAACTTGTAAATTATACGTAATCACATATAGCACAAAATATTTACATAGAAGTATATATATAACAATATGAATTTATATATACCTATATATCTAGATATTCATATATATCTAATATTCTATATATATATATATAATAA
>JANAVB010008998.1:3003454-3028454 GCA_029216955.1 Iris pallida
AAATATTGTTAATAATAATAAATCCACTAGTAATTAAAATAATTTAATAGTAGCTCTTGTATGGACGTATCATATACTCCCATTACGGGCCCCAGAAAATCGTATAAATATTCTAAAATGCTATTAATATTAATAATACCTATAATTTATATATAATAAATATTTAGAAAATAATTGGCAAATCCTAAAATATATACAAATCTTTGCATTCACCAAACATGTCTACAGGCCGTATTTGGTCCCACTACATGACTACATGGCTTGGATTCATTCGGATCCAGTTTGACTAGTTTGGTACAACCGGGTCTCTTAAACGTCAAATAATAATACTTCAATAATAAATAAAATCTTCGGTACGGGTTAAGTCGCAACTTGGCCTGGTTTTCCTAGTTAGGATGCTTCTATGGCTCGACATTCCCTTACCATGGCTAAACACTAGTCGAAGCACGCTACAGCACTATCCGTGCCATGATTCCTAGCCGTCTTGTACTTCAATACTCAACCATGATTAAAATCATTTACCGTAATAATTATCTAAATAATTATTTATAAAATCCAAAAATCCCCATTAAAATCAAAAAATAAAATATCTCGAAATTTCTGGAAAGGGGAGCTACATTAATCCTTTTTCCTTCTAGGAAAATACTCCTACATGACGCATACGTGTGCCCCACCACATCTCATGTACACACCTCAACAAATATATTATATTAAGATACTCACCATTTGGTGTAGCCGACGTGGGACTATCTTTCATAGTCCAAAGGCAAAAATGCCAACAGTTTCTAGGAATTGAAGCTAAATAACCTTAGAATAGACCAAATTTTGAAATGTAATTTCTTTACACACCATGCGTGGTACTTTGTGCATTCCTTCTTTACGTGACCTGGCTTGTCACAAAAAAAAGCATTAGCTTCATATTGTTCTTTCTTTTGAGTTGGACCCTTAACAACTTCTATATCCTTTCTCTTAGTGTCCTTATACTTGTCTTTAGTGATGGTAGCTAGATTGACACTTTCAATCTTATCTTTCTCTTAGTGTCCTTATTCTTCCTCTTAGAGTCTCTTCTTGTACACAATACGAAATGAGCTCATGTAGAGTCTATTTCTTCTTTTGGCAGTCGTAACTGTCCTTAAACTGATTATATTGTGTAGGAAGTGAGAGTTACTTCTTTTATGTTACCTTTGCCCTTATACTTCATGGTAATCAAGTGCAACAAAAGTGTGCTTATTTCTGCCTTATCATCATTTGCAAATCATGTGCTTATTTTTGTCTTATCATCATTTGCAAAGTATTTCTTGTCACGCCCCGATTCCGTTGAATCGGTAGTCGTCCCCCGGGCGTGATGTTGTGCGAACCTAAATTGCGATCGCACACGACATAGTCATAAGATTATCCGAAACACAACAACAAGAGAATGCGCAGAGTAAATTGAATACATATTATAAAGAAGGAAACTTGAGTTTTATTGATAATGACCATCACTTTACAGACTCGATACAAAGGCGTCGTGCAGACTTTTTTACAAACTGACTCTATTACAAAATGAACGTCGATGAGATAACCGTTCCATAAATTTCATCTATTGATTATACAAGCAGCATTACAAAACTACCTGGGATGGTGGAGAGTCGCTCCATCTGTCTTCTGGTCTTCAACAGTAGAGTCTTCAAAAGAGATTGGATCTAGGCTTCGATCGCACGGACGAAGCTTCAAAACACACGAGCGTTGCCTTCCTTCACGCAGCACGCTCCTCCCGATTTATCGTACCTGTAGAGAGAGCGAAGATCAGTACAATCAACGTGTACTGGCGAGTAGCTAATTAGTTTCCAGGCTCTCATTTGGTGCAAAAATTTTGATAAAACATAAAACTTGTTTGTTTGTGATCTTTCTAGCCATCCTAGTTATTTTCATGCAAGCAGTTTGACGAAACATAAACCAGGTGAACTATGCTAGAAATCTCCCTCGGCAGAGCGTGCCATGCAACATAAAACTTACTATCACTTTCCCCGTTAGTTGATAATAATTTATATCAAATGTATAATATGGAGGTCACTGGCATTAACTAGCCATCCTGGACATGGCCTGGTAAACGGGGCCTTTGTAACGCAAGTAGCAAGCTCCGATACAAGTTTTCGAATTACCGGTTGCCTATTACCCAGTTCGGCTATAACCTGTTTCTTCCTAGGCCGAGTCGGTCCCGTGGCCCCAGTTTGCCGCTCGAAGAAACCATCACCCTTGTCGACAAGTTGTCCATGACCATGTTATGTTAACAAGGTATATTTTAGGGTATCGTTGGGGCTGGTTATGTAATCGATTCATTTACTTAGTTTTTCAGACCTAAAATAATTATGTCTCTTTTCTAGAATCTTATCTTTTCTCTTATAGAACATAGGACTTGTATTTTTCAAATGAATCATTCAATTGATACAGTTACCCGAGTTCTCATTTTGAAATAGAGGGTCGAGGAGAAGGAGGTCAGCCACTCACCTTGAGTTTTGCTTGAGGCGAGAGACTTGTTGGCCGCGCTAGACGTCGCCTACGCTATTGCCTGAAATTGCACAAGCAACCGATTAGAACACTGTATTATTCAAGAAGTTCGATAGAAAATGCGAGTTCGAAATACAAGCCATAAAAACCATCGGAAACATTCACGAAAACGTATTCAGAAAACCAAAGCCAAAACCAACGCAAGTGGTATGAAAAATATAGCAACGGGAGGTCTTTCCCGACTCAGCCGCAAAGTCAATCCTTGAGGCACAACCCGCTAAATATGGGGCTTGGTTCCGAAGAAGCCATTCCATAACGGGGAATGGATCTTAATTCAACCGTTCCCATTCGACCGATTCGCTCGATCCCGACCTATCGGTTTCGACCGAATCGATGGCGACAGTGTTCCTTTCTCGCGCATCCTGTAGACGGAGAACGGAGCACAATGTAGGGATGGGGCACTACACCATAACCAACTAAGAAAAAATTTTGTCCTTGAAACTTAAGAATAGAACCTACCTCTACGAGAACAATAAAGGAAATTTCTTCTTCATTTCTGATTCAAGCTCCCACATCGACTCCTCGACCGAATAGTTTCCCCCAGAGGACGCAGACGAGAGGAATGGCACGGTTACGAAAAAGTTTATCTTTTCTCTCCATGACTTGCACAGGCTCTTCGACATATGACAAGTCCGCCTTCAGATCCAGCTGACCCAAATCTACCACATGGCTTGGATCGTGCACGTACTTCTACAACTGTGAGACATGAGAGACGTTGTGTACCTCCGATAATGCAGGCAGCAAAGCAATTTGGTAAGCTACCGGGGGACTCGCATCAATATTTCGAACGGACCAACAAATCTTGGGCTCAACTTCCCTTTCACGCCGAATCTGGTAACTCCACACATGGGCGTCACTTTCAGGAATACATGGTCGCCTTCTGAGAACTCGAAGGGGCATCGGTGCGTGTTGTCATAGCTCTTTTGCCGACTCTGTGAATCTTCAATCTCTTCCGTATCAACTTGACCTTCTACACAGTCTACTCCACCAGTTCCGGGCCAAGTATCTGTCGTTCCCCGACTTCATCCAAGCAAATGGGCGATCTGTATTTTGGCTGTACAAAGCTTCATACGGTGCCATTTGGATGCTGGACTGATAGCTGTTATTATATGCAAATTCGGCTAACGGTAGATGAACGTCCCAGCTTGACTTCAAGTCGATCGTACAGTGTCGTAAGATGTTTTCGAGAATCTAGTTCACCCGCTCTGTTTGGCCGTTAGTCTGAGGATGATAAGCTGAGTTAAACTTCATCTTGGTCCCCAGCGCTGAATGAAGACTACCCCAGAAGTGTGCCACGAACCGTCCATCTCGATCTGAGATGATAGATACTGGGACCCCATATAGCCGAACTATTTTATCAAGGTATATCTGAGCAAGGCGGTCGACGCTCTAAGTAACTTTAATGGCTATGAAGTGCGCTGACTTGGTTAGTCGATCGACGATGACCAAGATGGCATCGTTTTCCTACGGCATCCTCGACAAGCCAACAACAAAGTCCTTAGTGACATGATCCCACTTCCACTCTGGAATGGCAAGGTTCTGTATCTTCCCGCCCGGTCGCTGGTGCTCGACTTTAACTTGCTAACAAGCCATACACTTCGACACAAAGAGCGCTATGTCCCTCTTCATGCCGTGCCACCAAAAGACAACACGGAGGTCCTTATACATCTTGGTGCTACCATGATGCAAAGAATATTTTGCATAATGCGCCTCCGACATTATCTTCTTTCTATGTTCTACGTCATCCGGAACGCATAGCCGACCCTTCACTCGTAACACTTTCGACTCGTCCTCTGCAAAGTCGGACGCTTTTTCTGTCGATATCAGCTTTCGTATCTTCTCCAGGTATGGGTCATCCTTCTGAGCAGACTTGATTTTCTCCAATAGGCTCGGTTCCAGCCGTAGTTACGCCAGTTTTACGTCTCTAAAACGAACTCAGAGTTCAATGTCCATTCCTTCCAAGTCACGCAGCAGTCGACTGTTGATGCATGACGAAGCTAAGTACTTTCGGCTCAGCGTATCTGCTACAACATTTTCTTCGTCCGACGTGTAGTTGATTAATAAGTCGTAGTCTTTGATCAGTTCAAGTCATCGTCTCTGTCGCAAATTCAGTTCCTTATGAGTGAAGAGATACTTGAGGCTTTTGTGGTCCGTATAAATCTTGCATGCCACGCCATAAAGATAGTGACACCATAGCTTTAACACGAACACAATCGCCGCTAGTTCTAGGTCGTGCGTGGGGTAGTTCTTCTCGTGTGGCTTCAACTGCCGAGAAGCAAAAAATATCACCTTATCCTGCTGTATGAGCACACACCCCAAGCCCTGGCCAGAAACATCACTGAAGATTTGAAATCCCTCAGTCCCTTCAGGAAGAGCAAGTATCGGGGTCGAAACGAGCCGGTGTTTGAGCTCCTGGAAGGAAGCTTCACGGTCGTCTGACCACTCGAATGTGCCTCCTTTTTGGGTGAGGCGAGTCAACGGCGATGTAATCTTCACAAAGTCCTTCACGAAGTGTCGATAGTATCCAGCCAAGCCTAGGAAGCTTCGAATTTTGCTAACTGATGCGGGCCGTTTCTAATAAACAACTGCCTCGACTTTCTTCAGATCGGCTAAGATGCCCGCGGTGGAGATTATGTGCCAAAAGAATGAGACGATGTTCAGCCAGAATTCGTATTTGGTCCACTTCGCATACAACTGATGATCTCGAAGGGTTTGGAGTACCATCCGCAGGTGTTCTGCGTGTTGCGCTCGACCCTTCAAGTAGACGAGGATGTCGTCTATGAAGATATAACTCCACTTTTCCTAAATATAAAATTATAGTATATTTCTTATTAGAATTTAATTTAAGATTTAAACTAATCACTAATTATTATTATTGATTTTCTAAATTATTTTCCCAATTAATAATTGATTTTTATAGATTTCCATTATATTTTTCATTTCAGTCCAACAACTCTTATATTGGGCTAAGCCCAATACCACCATTGTGGGGCGCGGGTTCATGGATCCAACCCGATAATCCTTTAACCGGAACCCGATAACCCGTTAATTCCTCAACCATTATATGATTCAAATCCTTCCTTCATCCTCCAGAGCTCTGCTCTGCAAATACAAGATGACGACGATGAGGCCACGACTACATCCGCGGCGGAGGAAGGCCAACTTCCAGATCCTTCCCTTCCATCTCGACCGCTCCTCTCTAACCACTTAATCTTTTTTGACCGTCCGATCGTAACCAACTCCTAACTAATTTCCCAGCCGCCTCACCACCGATGCCTAACCGTCGCTGTCCGCCCAACCGCCGGTCAGTGCCCGCGCAACCGCCTTCCCGCTCGACGTTGCCTATAAATTGAACCCTAGTCTTCTTCTTCTTCATCACCTCTCTTGCGGCAAAGTCCTGTTGGAATCCACACTCTCCTTTCCTTCCTCTGCACCAAGCAGCCGGCCATGGCGACCTCGAAGACGACGGCAACGTTCATCAACAGCGGTGTAGCATCGAGTTTTCTGGCCATGGCGTATGGACCCGTGAGCAACACTCGACAGTGACGTTGCTGCCTAGTGTAGCGGCTTTGTTTGATACTCCTTCAGTAAGTTCTTTTGAATTCCTTTCTCTATTGGTTCATGGGGATAACCATCGATCGGGTGAGGCCTATTGATTTCTGGACTGTAATGGATTTGATCGATCCTTGATTCGAACTTGAATTCTCTTCAATTGATCAAATATATTCGAATTGAGCTCATAATGTTTCTTTCTTTTCGTGCACGTCAGCTGTTGGATAGAATGCCTGATCAGTTTGGCTAATTGACTCTGGACACAGGAAGTCAACGTATCGGACACTAAGAACAGGGTCAGGTGCATACTTGGACAGGTATATGCTTCGTTCTCTGATTTTACCTTCAAATGCTATGTGTCGTATCCAGTAGGGATTTGAGAGGGTGTCTGTGTCCTTCTTTTCCTGTTGTTTCAGCTTGCTTTGTGTCGTGGTAGTCTGTGTTGTGGTGAGTGAACGTTGGCTCTATGTTCGTGTTTAATTGTGTCCAGAGGGATCAAATGGACACAGATTGGTGTTATTTTGGACACACGAGTCCAGGAGGGAACGGACTAGAGTTTGAAAGTGTACTAGTCGTTGGGTTAGGGATTAGGTATGATTTGGTTAATCAGTAGTACTTAATAGAAATGGGTGTTCTGTGTTGTTTGGGAGTTGGGTTAAGATGAGTTCAGTTCTGTATAAGAATTAGGTTGGTTATTGTAATGAGCTTTGATAACTTGGACTCACTTAGGCTGGTGCTATTGAATGATTATAGTCGGCTTGTATTTGGGTGAAGTTGACCAGAACCATTAACTTGAGGATGAATGTTGGCTGAATCTGTTAGTAAACAAGAATGGGTTAACTTTAATGGTTAGGGATTAGTTTAGAATATTACATTAGCTAAGTTAGGAAAACCATTAGAATATTCTTCTAAATATTATTTTTCTATTCTAGGTGATCTAGAAGACTTGGACAAAACACCAGAAAAGAGGCAAGTACATGTACTCAGTATTACCATCATTGTATGCATTGCACTCACATTGTCTCTTGTTATTATTTTACTATTCTTGCTCGATTGATTGCATTATTTCTCGTATCGGGTGGGGGACGTTCTAGAAACATGTGATTGACTAATTGGACAAATATTGCCTGGTAGCATACTCTGTATGCCTGATGTCCATTTCGTGCGTGACTGATAGCATTGTCGTCAGACATGCCTGATTATTGCGAGACTGATAGTATTATCGTCAGACATGCTTGATTATTGATTGAATGATAGCATATTTTATATGCCTGATTACATATTAGTCGCCACATATTGATAACGTCCAATTGTACATGTACACATAGCTAGTGCATATTTTATATTCATATTATTTTTTCGTCTTTCAGTTCTATTTGCTATATCGTTCCATTGATCTTTCATGGTGAGTTTTATTGAGTTACATTGTGCTTTGCTCCTTTTCTGACTGGATCGTTGATTACAGGTGAGATGGATCTTAGATTGTCATGGCTGGCATTGGAGCTCGCTTGACATTGAGATATTTAGTTTCATGTATAGGGATTGATTGAATGTATTTGATTATATGTTGTTGTTGTATCATTTATCTTTTACCGGCTTTGTACCCGGACATTCATATATGAGTTGGAATAATTATATAGTAGATTACTGTGATGGCTAGTGTAGAATCCAAGATTAGATGCTATGATGAGATTACTCTTGTTATTGATGACTAGACGGCTCACTACCACTGTCAACGACAGTGTAGGTCGGGCATGCATCGTACCGTACCCGATTATTCGGGAGCGAGGCGTGACATATTTTTGTGGCAGCCCATGCAGGTCTCGATCTAATGGTACTTAGGATTAGAGTGCCATTGGAAGCCTACGGAATTAGGAAACTCATCACAGCATAGGACCGTTATCATATTGCTTATTTTTCTGTCTTTTATATATCTTGTTAACACACACAGTACACCTACGAGTCACTGATGGTTCTCCTACAATTCCAGAGATGGCCAAAGGAAGGAAGGAACCTCATCCGCGAGGCCGCACTCCGAGTGTAGCCAATTTCGAGAAAGGATCATCTGCCCTATCTATGATAGCTCCAGAGCGCTCCAGTACCCACGTACCACCCGTCACGAGAGCTTCTTCATGACATTCCATTAGTTCCATGAGGGGCACCCAGATGCATGATCTAGTCTATGGGCTATTGGAGGCCCAGAGAGCCCAGACCTAGAGTCTGTTGGATACTCAAAGGGAGCAGACCACTATATTGCGGGAGGGTATTGAGAGATTAGTTAGCCCACTCCTACCACCACCACCTCCACTTCCTCAGACTACTACTGCTCCACCTACATCTCATATTCCACCTCCACCGACTACCATACCGACCCCATCATATATTCTACATCCATCACATATTCCACCACCCACCAGGCTCCTGTACAGCCTACTACCACCACTTTTGTTCTGCCTGAGCCTATTTCTTTTGTTCTGCCTCCCATCCATACTCATGCTTCTTCCACTTATACTCAGACTATTCCCACCCACCATCAGAGAGAGGGGTCTATCCTTGACTTTAAAAGGATGGCACCTAGAGAGTTCCTTGGGACCGAGGGTATACTCTATGCCGATGAGTGGCTAGAGGATATAGAGAGGGTGATGAGACTATCTAGGCTTCCGAAGGACCTTAAGGTGGAGGCAGCCGGCATGCAGATGCATGATCTGGCACGTACCTGGTTTAGGAGCGAGCCTCAGCTCGCAGTACCTGGATTGACTTGGGAGCAGTTTGTGGAAATTTTCAAAGAGAAGTTTTTTCCAGCGGTAGCTAGAGAGGCTTTGGAGTGCCAGTTTCAGACCCTTGAACATGGGACTCGCTCGGTTGATGAGTACGCGGCAGAGTTCGGACGACTTAGTCGGTTTGCAGAGGGTAGAGCCAGAGATCCAGTCGTAAGAGCCACGAGATTCAGGCAGGGTTTGAGCCATGAGCTTCGTTACTTAGTCACGGCTAACGGAGCGACTACTTATGCTGGGATGGTCGCCGTTGCTCAGAGGTTAGAGATTGATCTGAGTCTCCGACCCAAGAGAGATCGTGACAATAGTGGAGAAGGTTGCCACTCGGGACCACCCAAACGTCCCAATACCTAACAGACGAAGACTTCACATCCCAGCCTCCTCAGAGGGCCCCGCAGCAGCAACAGCAATGACCAGTTCAGCAGCCTTGTGAATTTTGTCAGAAAGTGGGCCATACCTGTCAGGTGTGTAGGAAGAGACTTGGACAGTGCCTTATCTGTGGTGCAGCTGATCATCAGGATAGGGAGTGCACCATTGCTCGTACAGCAGCAGGATCTTCGGGACTTCCACAGCCAAAGGGACGAGTCTACCGTATGGCAGAGGAAGGAGTAGAGGCTGTTCCGATTTCGGACGAGGACTAGAGACCGGAGGCATTCTCGCATAGCTGGAGCAGACCGTGGGTCGCCACTTCCCTTTTGATTCTTTCTAGCATCTAGACTTTCCTTGTTGTTTCATATTCAAGACTTGTTTCTAAAGTCCCTGTATCTTACTGTTGTTTCATAATGGCCATTTGTTTGATTCTTGTTGTCCTTTAGTACCTAATAAAACTACTTGTTCACTTCCTATTTGTTAAAAATTCATTGTGATTCTTCATAAAACTCCTTGGAAATTATTCTGGATAAAGTTGAGAAATATTCGACGGCTACTATGACGTGGCAAATGTGCACTGCAGTCATTTACCTAGATTATGGAAACTGGAAGTTCATTGCAGCCAGCTGCACACTGGCGAGGCATGGACTCTAAGTTAAAGTAATTACAGGTAATTATGGGCTTTCGGGTATTACTGAGACTAAGTCCTAAATTCAATATCCTCTGATAATATCGGATAAAGTTGACAGAGTATTTTGGTAATACATTATTATCGGGACCATGGAACCGAAGGTTTACTGCAGCCAGATACATACTGGCGGGGTAGGAACTGAAGGTAAAGTGACTCCAGATATGTAAGATTGTCGGATACTATTGAGACTACTATCCTTGATCCGTTTTCGTGACTAACACTTGTACCATTTTTCGTTCCAAATTTCAAAATTGTATTTGATTGCTCTTAATCGTGCCATCTAAAATTTCGAGGACGAAATTTTTCAAGGGGGAGAGATTTGTAACTCCACTTTTCCTAAATATAAAATTCTAGTATATTTCTTATTAGAATTTAATTTAAGATTTAAACTAATCACTAATTATTATTATTGATTTTCTAAATTATTTTTCCCAATTAATAATTGATTTTTATAGATTTCTATTAGATTTTTCATTTCAGCCCAACAACTCTTGTATTGGGTTAAGCCCAATACCACCATTGTGGGGCACGGGTTCATGGATCCAACCCGATAACCCTTTAACCGGAACCCGCTAACCCGTTAATTCCTCAACCGTTATATGATTCAAATCCTTCCTTCATCCTCCAGAGCTCGGCTCTGCGAATTCAAGACGACGACGATGAGGCCACGACAACATCCGCGGCGGAGGAAGGCCAACTTCCAGATCCTTCCCTTCCATCTCGACCGCTCCTCTCTAACCACCTAATCTTTCTCGGCTGTCCGATCGTAACCAACTCCTAACTAATTTTCCAACCACCTCACCACCGACGCCTAACCGTCGTTGCCCGCCCAACCGTCGGTCAGTGCCCGCACAACCACCTGCCCGCTCGACGTTGCCTATAAATTAAACCTAGTCTTCTTCTTCTTCATCACCTCTCTTGCGGCGAAGCCCTGCTGGAATCCACACTCTCCTTTCCTTATTCTACACTAAGCAGCCGGCCATGGCGACCTCGAAGACGACGACAACGTTCATCAACAGCGGTGTAGCATCGAGTTTTCTGGCCATGGCATGTGGAGCCGTGAGCAACACTCGGCAGTGACGTTGACGCCTAGTGTAGAGGCTTTGTTTGATACTCCTTCAGTATGTTCTTTTGAATTCCTTCCTCTATTGATTCATGGGGATAACCATCGATCCATCGATCGGGCGAGGCCTATTGATTTTTGGACTGTAATGGATCTGATCGATCCTTGATTCGAACTTGAATTCTCTTCAATTGATCAAATATATTCGAATTGAGCTCATAATGTTGCTTTCTTTTCGTGCACGTCAGCTGTTCGATAGAATGCCTAATCAGTTCGGCTAATTGACTCTGGACACGGGAAGCCAACGTATCGGACACTAAGAACAGGGTCATGGCATACTTGGACAGGTATATGCTTCGTTCTCTGATTTTACCTTCAGATGCTATGTGTCGTGTCCAGTAGGGATTCGAGAGGGTGTCTGTATCCTTCTTTTCCTGTTGTTTCAGCTTGCTTTGTGTCGGGGTAGTCTGTGTTGTGGTGAGTGAACGTTGGCTCTGTGTTCGTGTTTAATTGTCTCTAGAGGGATCAAATGGACACGGATTGGTGTTGTTTTGGACACACGAGTCCAGGAGGGAACGGGCTAGAGTTTGAAAGTGTACTAGCCGTTGGGCTAGGGATTAGGTATGATTTGGTTGATCAGTAGTACTTAATAGAAATGGGTGTTCTGTGTTGTTTGGGAGTTGGGTTAAGATGAGTTCAGTTCTGTGTAAGAATTAGGTTGGTTATTGTAGTGAGCTTTGATAGCTTGGACTCACTTAGGCTGGTGCTATTGTCACGCCCCAGAACCAGAATACTGGAGAGCGGGGGAATGACTCAGCCAGCTACGTATTACGGGTAGATGAATACCGTATAATACGATCAATGTTGTCTAACCAGACGAGGGGGTGCATACTACATAAAAGTCTTTCTATGGTTACTTCACATCTATTGTCTCAATCATTCGAAACAAGAAACAGAAATAGAGAACATGTAAGATAAAGCAGTAAGGCGTCCCAAACGCTCTGTCAAAATGTTCTTGATATCTGACTTTACAAAATATAGCCAGATTGATGTAGCAAAAGTATACACAATTGTTATCAGCTGCAGCTTGACTTAGTTACAATTATGCAAAAGTAAGTACAAGACAATCCGACTAACATGTCGGTGCCAAACGGCAAGGTATAAAGTATTTAACAAAACGAGCGGGGAAGTAAGAAAACCCACTCGAGTCCTCCTGCGATCATCCTTCTAGTGTTGACCATCTTGGAGGTAGAAGTAAGCTGGGTCCTCGGGGACTGGCTCTAAATCTGGCCATGCAAAACCAGAGAGGTTAGACCTCTAATAGCAAGTACCGCAAGGGAGGACGATATGAAGGACTAAACCAGTAAGTAAGAGAATATAATAATAGATCTCTGCTTGCTACTAGGACTCACATCACATCAAGACACTTCGAACTAACCTCCCAACCAAACAAGGACAGAAGTTGGCCCGTCATGTCCTGACATTCTGATCATCCCAGTTAGGTAACAGAGTATAGTGCACAAACAAATCATCTTGAATGGCCAATCAACTACTACGGCTTGCTATTGTGAGTTCCAAGTTATCCTGGAATAATGCAATTAGGGATTCCTCAGTTCTTACTATGTGCAAGCAAGGCTAGTCTATCCAGTCAATCAATTGGCCCATGCATGAATTAGACGAGTCCTAGCAGGACGCTCGTCAATATACAATATACAATAATAATAAAAGCAGATACTGTTCCCTGCCCGTATGGCAGATTTACAGTATCTGTGGGAACCAGCCGGCCCGTCGGGTACTACTCGTTCCAAGGAGGCTGCCATGTAAGAATTCGGGAATCCATTCTCTCCATGCAATCATTATTTTATTTAACTTAATAGTCCCTACGTTGAGTGAAATCCCATGCCGTGGATCATGATCATTCAAATGAGTACTTTCGTACGGGGTACGGTATGCACAACTCTACAACGATACCAGTGCGGTTAGGTTGCAGGTCTTACATAGCGTAATGCAACAATCAAATCTAACCACGGTAATCATGCCCGACCATAAAGTACACATGCTGGTTTTTGGAAGATAAATAACTAAATAAATAAATAAATAATTTGAAGCCTGTATGTGCCTGTATGCCAATATTCGAGATTAGCCAGTCGATTACAATAGTTCATTATATGAACGTGTCTCATTCGTTCAATTCAATAAGACGACTAGCCAGCCTCTTTAGTTCCAACTAGGAACGCATGATCAATTTTAGTCAAGCTAACAATTATCATCAATGGTATCAAGGCATGAAAGTCAACTAGTATTCAGTGGGGTCGAGTCTACAACCTTCAGGGTTTAATTCCAGTCAATCCGGGTATCTATAACTCAATTCATGACACATGGTACATCCCACGTAACAATCTATAATTAATAGAAGTATTAACATATCATGATTTATCAAGTTTACGCAAAAAGGCGTAAGGATATAAAATGGACGTAAAATATCTAATAAAATATCAATATTCAGGGCTATAGAATAGTCATGCGGCTAAGTCTAATACGGCCAGGATGAATCTTATGCGGCAGAAAAAAGAATCGGGTTCATGCGGCTCGGGGGGTAGAGGCGCATGCGGCTGAAGAGGCAGGAACCTATGCGGCTGGCGAGTGGGACTAGCTCCCATGCGGCAAGCAGAAGCGGTGTTCCATGCGGCTAGGATGAATTGGGCTCATGCGGCCAAAAAAGGCAAGACACATGCGGTCAGCGGGAAGGATACTCATGCGGCTGGCGGGAATGAGTCCATGCGGCTCAACCAAGTCGAACCCCATGCGGCCGGGTCAAGGAGATTGCTTATGCGGCTGGCGGGGGGAAGAAGTTCATGCGGCTATAAGGTTCAGGACCTCATGCGGCCAGCGAGTGAGCCTGGTTCATGCGGCTGGATTTGGAGAGGAATCCATGCGGTCAAGAAAGACGGGGGCGCATATGCGGTTAAGTGGGGAAAGTTCATGCGGCTAGGAGAACTCCCTATGCGGCTGGGCTCAAATGAGTCTCATGCGACCGGGTAGAAACTTTTCATGCGGCTGAGAAGGAAACAACCCATGCGGCTGGGAATCAGTTGCCGCATGAATTATTCATGCGGTCAAGTCAAGTACTGTTCTTCTTCTCCAAGTTTCAAAGAAGAAGAACACCATCAACCCAAGCTTCCAAGTTCCATAAAACCTTCATCCAGAGTCCAAATTCGAACTTCCTTAGGTCAAAATTGGGTAGAACAAAATTCTCTACAACATGGAACCATCAAAACTTGAAGATATCAAAGTTTACTAGATCAAAACCTAAGAAACCCGAAAATGTAACAAACTTAGATCTACAACAAATTAGCCATAGAAATTGAAAATGCTAAGTACTAAAGAGACTTAGAATCAAATAAGGAGGATGATGGAACAATAATAATGGGGATCCATCAAGAAGCAAGTTGGTACTTGCCTACGGTTTGGTAGGTGGAGAGAGTAATGAAGAAGAAGAAGAGGAGTAATAGTGAAGAAGTAAAGTAAATGAGGAGAGAGAAGGGAGAGGGTGACTTAAATAGAAAGGTGGTGGTAGGTGGAAGTTGGGCCGGGTCCAATGGGTCCAATGGGTCGGGTTGCACGGGTCCAACAAGGCTAACCCGAAAGTAAGACTAAAGCAGGAAATAAATTAACATGAAAATTAAAGAGCAGCTAATTAATTAACATGAAAATTTAAAGAGCAGATAATAGAATTGCAAAAAAATAAAGTGCGGAAAATAAAATGCAGATAATTAATTAACATGAAGTTATTAAGAATTTAAATACAGGATACTACATGATAAATGCTAAATAAATATATTCAGGCAATATACGTATTAAAATACGCATTCTGGGAACGGGGAGTGACATCTCTACCCTCCTTAGAAAAATTCTGTCCTCAGAATTTCAAATCCAAGCAGGATAGAAACATCGGGGCTAAACTAATCCAAGTACAAGCAATTCAATGAAGCAATCATTTTACAATGCCCATAGCAAGTAACATATATGTAAATCCATCAATCTACGATATCAAGCAATTCTACCCATAAGGTGATAAGCATGAGGGATCAAGACAATCAAGGTATACAGAAAAAGATATACCTTGTGAGTCAAACAGGTGTGGATACCGTGATCGGATATCATCCTCACGTTCCCACGTTGACTCTCCCAAGGAGTGATGACCCCAAGCAACACGGACAAGACTAATTGTTCGGTTCTTGAGTATCTTCTCTCTTCGGTCCAAAATGGACACAGGCTGTTCCTCGTAAGACAGGTTGGTACCAACAACCAACTCAGAATGATCAAGGATATGGCTTGGGTCCGATACATACCTTCGCAACTGAGATACATGAAATACGTCATGCACCTCTCGTAACGAAGGTAGGAGTGATAAACGATAAGCAACATCGCCTATCCGATCAAGGATAACAAATGGGCCTACGTACCGCAGACTCAGTTTCCCGCGAACGCCAAATCTAATGACCCCATGGGTAGGTGAGATCCGCAAGAATACGTGGTCCCCAATAGAGAACTCTAACGGCCTACGATGCTGGTCCGCCCAATGACGATGCCGATCCTGCGCAACACGAAGTCGCTCTCTAATTCCCTTAATCACTTCAACCGTCTGAACAATCATTTCTGGGCCTAGCATCTTCCTTTCTCCGATATCATCCCATGCTAGTGGCGATCTATATTTCTTACCATATAGTGCTTCAAATGGCGTCATCTGGATGCTGGCTTGATAACTGTTGTTGTATGAGAACTCGACCAAGTGAAGGTGACTCTCCCAAGACCCTCCACAATCTAGAGTGCAAGCTCGCAACCTGTCTTCCAAAGTCTGAATCGTCCTTTCTGATTGCCCGTCCGTCTGCGGATGGTAAGCCGTGCTAAATCTTAACTTGGTACCCAGACTATGATGTAAGCTCTTCCAAAAATATGATATAAAGCGGGTATCCCGATCCGACACAATACTGACAGGGACTCCATGCTGCCTGACTATCTGTTGCATATATAACTCTGCCAACTTTTCTGTAGATTGCCCTACTCTGAAAGGAAGAAAATGTGCTACCTTTGTAAGCCGATCTACTATCACCCAAATAGCGTCCTTACCACTTGGTGATCTCGGTAAACCGGTCACAAAGTCCATTGTAATATGCTCCCATTTCCATTCCGGAATAGAAAGCGGTTGCAATAATCCTGCTGGCCTCTGCTGTTCTGCCTTCACTTGATGACATACCAAGCAACGGGAAATAAATCTTGCTATCTCCCTCTTCATCCCGTTCCACCAGAAATGCTGCTTGATATCTTGGTACATCTTGGTCCCTCTAGGGTGAATAGAATACTGAGAACTGTGAGCTTCTGCCATAACCTCCTGTCTGATATCTCCACTAGGCACACAAAGACGTGATCCAAACCTAAGTGTACCATCTTCATGAATTCTCATCTCCTTCCTGAGTCCTGACTCACATTCTGCCCTAAGCTTCTGAATCCTTGGGTCCTGTGCCTGAGCTGCCTTGATCCTGTCTACTAAGTCGGATTGAACTTGCAGACTCGCCAGAACTCCTATATCACTAGAAAGTATAACTTCAATGCCCATCTCCTGAAGGTCTTCTAAGATATGCTTCTGCGTTGTTAACATAAATGCGCCGCCTCTCCTGCTGAGAGCGTCTGCCACTACATTAGCCTTGCCTGGATGATACTGAAGCTCCACGTTATAATCCTTGATCAACTCCAACCATCTTCTCTGCCTCATGTTCAGTTCCTTCTGGGTAAAGATGTACTTCAGGCTTTTGTGGTCTGTGTACATGTCTACTCGGTCACCATATAAATAATGTCTCCATAGCTTCAAAGCAAATACTATTGCCGCCAACTCCAAATCATGAGTTGGGTAATTCTTCTCGTGGTCTCGAAGCTGCCTAGATGCATATGCTATCACCTTCCCATGCTGCATGAGGACACATCCAAGTCCTTTACCTGACGTATCACAATATACAGTAAAACCTTTGGGTCCAACTGGCAATGTAAGAATGGGCACTGATATCAACTTCTGCTTCAGGTTCTCAAATGATGCCTAGCATTCTGCCGACCAAACGAATGGTACATCCTTCCGGGTCAAGCGGGTCATGGGTGCTGAAAGCCTTGCAAAGTCTGACACGAACCTTCTGTAATAACCCGCCAATCCCAAGAAACTTCGTACATCAGCTACGGTCTTGGGTACTGGCCAACTCTCTACTGCTTCTACCTTCTTGGGATCCACTGCTACTCCAGTTCCTGATACAATATGACCCAAAAATGAAATATGGTCCATCCAGAACTCACACTTGCTGAACTTGGCATACAACTGGTTCTCTCTCAGAACCTGCAACACTTTCCTGAGGTGGTCTTCATGCTCCTCTTCACTAGCAGAGTACACAAGAATATCGTCGAGAAACACCACGACAAACTGATCTAAATACGGCATAAAGATGCGATTCATCAAATCTATGAATATTGTTGGAGTATTGGTCAAACCAAACGGCATTACTAAAAACTCATAATGCCCATACTTTGACCTGAATGCTGTCTTGGGAATGTCTTCCTTCCGAAAACCTCACTTGATGATACCCTGAACGAAGATCTATCTTGAAGAAAACTCTGGCCCTGCTCAACTGATCAAATAAGTCGTCGATCCTGGGTAATGGGTACTTGTTCTTTACTGTTGCCGTATTAAGCTTCCTGTAGTCGATACACAATCTGGATGACCCATCCTTCTTTCCTACAAGTACCACTGGTGCTGCCCATGGTGATATGCTAGCTTGGATAAACTTCTTCTCCTTCAATTTCTCTATGTGCTGATACACCTTGGCCTGCTCTGAATCTGCCATTCTGTAAACCCGATCTGATATTGGTTTAGTTTCTGGTGCCAATTCTATACTGAACTCAATATCTCTAACCGGTGGGAGACCTGGAAGTTCTTCGGGAAATACGTCTAGAAATTCTTCAACTACCTTCGGAATCTGAACTTCTTCCATTGATGTTACTACTCCCTGCTCTTGCTGAGTTACCTCTGACCTGACCAAGGTGAACCTCTCCATGCCTGGAATATCAAAAGATACACTTCCACTACGACAATCTATTGTCGCATGACTGTCTTTCAGCCAGTCCATGCCTAAGATAACGTCGAAATTTCCAACATGAAATTCTATCAACCGGGCGGGTAAAGGATGCCCGCACACCACAACACTACATGCTAAACTAACTCCCACGAGCCCATTACCAGTGAGTATATTCAACCTCCCTGGCAATGCCTCGAACTCCACTCCTAGTCGTGTCGCAAATTGTGCAGATATAAATGAATGGGATGCTCCCGAATCAAACAATGCTACTGCGGGATATGAGGCGAAGAGAATGTTACCTGCCACAACATCTCCTGATGCCAATGCCTCTTCCAAGGACAGTGTGAATGCCTGCCCTCGACCTCCTTGCTGGTTTCCATGCTGCGGCCTAGCCTGGTGCTGCTGCTGGCCCCTGCCTTGATGATGCTGGGGTGGTCTACGCTGGTGTTGCTGCATCGGCGGCCCCTGCTGCCGAAACATCTGAGCCTGTGGTACTAACGGACGCTGCGCCAATGGTCTCACTGCTACTGCTGGTCCTCGATACTGTCCTGCCCCTGGTGCTGGCAGAGCAGGAAACTGCTGCCCTGGTCCTCCTGCCCTCGAATTCATGGGACATGTGGTAACCCGATGATCTGGATTTCCACATATCAGACACAGTCCATTCAATGTCCGACACACATCTCTAGTGTGTCCCATCTTCCCATAATAAGTGCAGCCCGTCGGGGGTTGCTGATTCTTCCTCTGTTGCTGTTGCTGTTGCTGCTGCTGCCTGGGTGGTGCTGGCCCCCGTATCGCCACATCGTGGATACGAATGCCAGGGGATGGTGCTATTGTTCGGGGCGCTGCTCCCCCTCCTCCTTCAATCTGACTGTGGGATCTCTTCTGACCTCCAGTCCTTGCCGTAAGCCTCTAAATGGTGATTTCATGCCTGCGGGTTGCCGTCAATATTTCGTCAAAAGTCTTGTAGTTGTGCCCCTCTATCAATTGCAAGAGCTCAAGATGAAACCCTTGCTGGAACCTCATCGCCCTCTGGCGCTCCGTTGCTACCATCTCTGGGGCAAACCTACTCAATCTGCAGAACTCCGCTGCATAAGCATCTACAGTCTTGCCAGCCTGTCTGAGGTTGATAAACTTCTGTTGCAGCTCAAACTGTGCCACAACTCCATAATACTTCGTCTTGAACCTTGCAGTAAAATCATCCCAAGCCACAGGACGTCTGATGCCTACTTCCTCTGCTTCCCACCAATCACGTGCGAGATCCTGAAGTAACAACTTTACTAGATCCACACGTTCTTCTGCCGGTACCTTAGCTGCTGTCAGAATAGCCTCAATATCCTTAAGCCATGCATCTGCTGAGATGGCATCCTCCGTGCCCTCGAAACGACGGGGGTTGTACTTGCAAAACCTGGCTGATGCTCCTGAATCAGTCCTCACTCCTCTTTCCAATGCCGTCTGCAATCCTTGGTTGAGTAGTACATTCTGCTCCTGCAACTGAGCGTGCATGCGCTGCTGGGCTAACATCTCGTGTTGCTGAGTGGCCATCATCCCTCTCATAATCTCTAGAAGGGCTGGTGTGTCCACTTGGGTAGATGGAACTGTCGGTGGGGGTGGAATGTCCGGATACTGCGACCCAGCTGCTGGTTCCACTATCACTTCTTCTTGAATAGCCTCATGAAGTGGTTCTGACCCTTGTTGCTGACCAATCTGGTCAGGTTGTCCATGCTGCTGTCCATGTTGTTGCTGTCCAGCTCTGACAGATACGGACGAGGTGCCCCTAAGAAAAGGGACAAGAGAACAATCAAACGACCGGACATGAAGGATCAATGAAGTCAAAGGATACTGGAATGTCAAGCTAGAGTTGAGAATTGACGAATCATGAGATCAAAGGGAAACATGTGTGATTGAGACATCCTATTAAACACCCCACAAGTCTGAAATCAGACCTGCATGGGCCACCACTAAAACATTGTCACGCCCCAGAACCAGAATACTAGAGAGCGGGGGAATGACTCAGCCAGCTACGTATTACGGGTAGATGAATACCGTATAATACGATCAATGCTGTCTAACCAGACGAGGGGGTGCATACTACATAAAAGTCTTTCTATGGTCACTTCACATCTATTGTCTCAATCATTCGAAACAAGAAACAGAAATAGAGAACATGTAAGATAAAGCAGTAAGGCGTCCCAAACGCTCTGTCAAAATGTTCTTGATATCTGGCTTTACAAAATATAGCCAGATTGATGTAGCAAAAGTATACACAATTATTATCAGCTGCAGCCTGACTTAGTTACAATTATGCAAAAGTAAGTACAAGACAATCCGACTAACATGTCGGTGCCAAACGGCAAGGTATAAAGTATTTAACAAAACGAGCGGGGAAGTAAGAAAACCCACTCGAGTCCTCCTGCGATCATCCTTCTAGTGTTGACCATCTTGGAGGTAGAAGTAAGCTGGGTCCTCGGGGACTGGCTCTAAATCTGGCCATGCAAAACCAGAGAGGTTAGACCTCTAATAGCAAGTACCGCAAGGGAGGACGATATGAAGGACTAAACCAGTAAGTAAGAGAATATAATAATAGATCTCTGCTTGCTACTAGGACTCACATCACATCAAGACACTTCGAACTAACCTCCCAACCAAACAAGGACAGAAGTTGGCCCGTCATGTCCTGACATTCTGATCATCCCAGTTAGGTAACAGAGTATAGTGCACAAACAAATCATCTTGAACGGCCAATCAACTACTACGGCTTGCTATTGTGAGTTCCAAGTTATCCTGGAATAATACAATTAGGGATTCCTCAGTTCTTACTATGTGCAAGCAAGGCTAGTCTATCCAGTCAATCAATTGGCCCATGCATAAATTAGACGAGTCCTAGCAGGACGCTCGTCAATATACAATATACAATAATAATAAAAGCAGATACTGTTCCCTGCCCGTGTGGCAGATTTACAGTATCTGTGGGAACCAGCCGGCCCGTCGGGTACTACTCGTTCCAAGGGGGCTGCCATGTAAGAATTCGGGAATCCATTCTCTCCATGTAATCATTATTTTATTTAACTTAATAGTCCCTACGTTGAGTGAAATCCCATGCCGTGGATCATGATCATTCAAATGAGTACTTTCGTACGGGGTACGGTATGCACAACTCTACAACGATACCAGTGCGGTTAGGTTGCAGGTCTTACATAGCGTAATGCAACAATCAAATCTAACCACGGTAATCATGCCCGACCATAAAGTACACATGCTGGTTTTTGGAAGATAAAAATAACTAAATAAATAAATAAATAATTTGAAGCCTGCATGTGCCTGTATGCCAATATTCGAGATTAGCCAGTCGATTACAATAGTTCATTATATGAACGTGTCTCATTCGTTCAATTCAATAAGACGACTAGCCAGCCTCTTTAGTTCCAACTAGGAACGCATGATCAATTTTAGTCAAGCTAACAATTATCATCAATGGTATCAAGGCATGAAAGTCAACTAGTATTCAGTGGGGTCGAGTCTACAACCTTCAGGGTTTAATTCCAGTCAATCCGGGTATCTATAACTCAATTCATGACACATGGTACATCCCACGTAATAATCTATAATTAATAGAAGTATTAACATATCATGATTTATCAAGTTTACGCAAAAAGGCGTAAGGATATAAAATGGACGTAAAATATCTAATAAAATATCAATATTCAGGGCTATAGAATAGTCATGCGGCTAAATCTAATGCGGCCAGGATGAATCTTATGCGGTAAGGAAAAGAGTCGGGTTCATGCGGCTCAGGGGGTAGAGGCGCATGCGGCTGAAGAGGCAGGAACCTATGCGGCTGGCGAGTGGGACTAGCTCCCATGCTGCAAGCAGAAGGGGTGTTCCATGCGGCTAGGATGAATTGGGCTCATGCGGCCAAAAAAGGCAAGACACATGCGGTCAGCGGGAAGGATACTCATGCGGCTGGCGGGAATGAGTCCATGCGGCTCAACCAAGTCGAACCCCATGCGGCCGGGTCAAGGAGATTGCTTATGCGGCTGGCGGGGGGAAGAAGTTCATGCGGCTATAAGGTTCAGGACCTCATGCGGCCAGCGAGTGAGCCTGGTTCATGCGGCTGGATTTGGAGAGGAATCCATGCGGTCAAGAAAGACGGAGGCGCATATGCGGTTAAGTGGGGAAAGTCCATGCGGCTAGGAGAACTCCCTATGCGGCTGGGCTCAAATGAGTCTCATACGGCCGGGTAAAAACTTTTCCTGCGGCTGAGAAGGAAACAACCCATGCGGCTGGGAATCACTTGCCGCATGAATTATTCATGCGGTCAAGTCAAGTACTGTTCTTCTTCTCCAAGTTTCAGAGAAGAAGAACACCATCAACCCAAGCTTCCAAGTTCCATAAAACCTTCATCCAGAGTCAAAATTCGAACTTCCTTAGGTCAAAATTGGGTAGAACAAAATTCTCTACAACATGGAACCATCAAAACTTGAAGATATCAAAGTTTACTAGATCAAAACCTAAGAAACCCGAAAATGTAACAAACTTAGATCTACAACAAATTAGCCATGGAAATTGAAAATGCTAAGTACTAAAGAGACTTAGAATCAAATAAGGAGGATGATGGAACAATAATAATGGGGATCCATCAAGAAGCAAGTTGGTACTTGCCTACGGTTTGGTAGGTGGAGAGAGAGTAATGAAGAAGAAGAAGAAGAGGAGTAATGGTGAAGAAGTAAAGTAAATGAGGAGAGAGAAGGGAGAGGGTAACTTAAATAGAAAGGTGGTGGTAGGTGGAAGTTGGGCCGGGTCCAATGGGTCCAATGGGTCGGGTTGTACGGGTCCAACAAGGCTAACCCGAAAGTAAGACTAAAGCAGGAAATAAATTAACATGAAAATTAAAGAGCAGCTAATTAATTAACATGAAAATTTAAAGAGCAGATAATAGAATTGCAGAAAAATAAAGTGCGGAAAATAAAATACAGATAATTAATTAATATGAAGTTATTAAGAATTTAAATACAGGATACTACATGATAAATGCTAAATAAATACATTCAGGCAATATACGTATTAAAATACGCATTCTGGGAACGGGGGAGTGACAGCTATTGAATGATCATAGTCGGCTTGTATTTGGGTGAAGTTGACCAGAACCATTAACTTGAGGATGAATGTTGGGTGAATCTGTTAGTAAACAAGAATGGGTTAACTTTAATGGTTAGGGATTGGTTTAGAATATTATATTAGCTAAGTTAGGAAAACTATTAGAATATTCTTCTAAATATTATTTTTCTATTCTAGGTGATCTAGAAGACTTGGACAAAACACCATAAAAGAGGCAAGTACATGTACTCAGTATTATCATCATTGCATGTATTATACTCACATTGTCTCTTGTTATTATTTCACTATTCTTGCTCGATTGATTGCATTATTTCTCGTGTCGGGTGGAGGACGTTCTAGAAACATGTGATTGACTAATTGGACAAATATTACCTAATAGCATACTCTGTATGCCTGATGTCCATTTCGTGCGTGACTGATAGCATTGTCGTCAGACATGCCTGATTATTGTATGACTGATATCATTGTCGTCAGACATGCCTGATTATTGATTGACTGATAGCATATTTTATATGCCTGATTACATATTAGTCCCCACATGTTGATAACGTCCAATTGTACATGTACACATAGCTAGTGCATATTTTATATTCACATTATTTCTTTGTCTTTCAGTTCTATTTGCTATACCGTTCCATTGATCTTTCATGGTGTGTTTTATTGAATTATATTGTGCTTTGCTCCTTTTCTGACTGGATCATTGATTACAGGTGAGATGGATCTTAGATTGTCATGGCTGGCATAGGAGCTCGCTTGACATTGAGATATCTAGTTTCATGTATATGGATTGATTGAATGTATTTGATTATATGTTGTTGTTGTATTATTTATCTTTTTTCGGCTTTGTACCCGGACATTCATATATTAGTTGTATTAATTGTATAGTGGATTGCAGTGATGGCTAGTGGAGATTCCGAGATTAGATGCTGTAATGAGATTACTCTTGTTATTGATGACTGGACGGCTCACTACCGCTGTCAACGACAGTGTAGGCCGGGCATGCATCGGTCCGTACCCGATTATTCGGGAGCGGGGCGTGACAGAAGACTACTACGAATTTGTCGACGAACGGACGGAACAACTGAATCATTAGATCCATGAAGACGGCATGAGCATTTGTCAGGCCAAATGGTATCACCAAGAACTCGTAGTGGCCATAACGAGTACGAAAGGCAGACTTCGGCATGGCCTCTGGCTTGAATTTGAGCTGGTGATAACCCGGTCGAAGATCAATCTTCGAAAACACCGTGGCACCTTGGAGCTGATCAAACAAATCGTCGATATGGGGCAGGGGGGTATTTGTTCCGGACGGTGGCCATATTCAATTCACGATAGTCGATACAGAATCGCATCGATCCATCCTTATTTGTCAAATAGCACAGGTGCACCCCATGACGAGACACTTGGATGGATGAATCCCTTGTCGAGTAACTCTTGTAGCTGAATCTTGAGCTCTTTTGGTTCTGTAGGGGCCATTCTGTACGGAGCCTTTGAGATCGATCGGGTGTCGGAGAATGTATCTATGGTGAATTCGATTTCTCGATCGGTGTCATTCCAGGTAGCTCGTCTGGAAACACATCAGGAAATTCTGCCACAACGTCGGCCTGACCTACGTTTTCACCATCCAGTCGCGTGTCTCGAACGGATGCCAAGTAGCCTTCGCATCCTGAATGCAGCATCCTCCGAACAAAAATTGTCGAAATTACCATACACGTCGACGGTGCTTCACCACACGAGTAGCAGAATTCGGACAGTCCAGGTATGCGGAAGG